>CM059305.1:8292500-8355000 GCA_030340665.1 Neosalanx taihuensis
GGTTTCAACAGAAACAAAAGAAAAGGCTGGATGGAATGGATGGATTTGAGGCTGCGGAGGAACGAAGCCTAGCTAACAGTATTGTCGTCTAATGTAGGTAAACAATGAACCCATGTCTAATGTGGGGTTTTCTGAAAACCAGCCGTGCTGTGCTGTTCTGCTCTACCCATGGCCCTACAGACAGGAGACAGACAGGCAAGGGACTGATAGGCAGACAGACAGGCAGGGGACTATCAGACATTCACATTTACATTGAGTCATTTCGCTTTTATCCAGAGTGACTTACAGGGACGTTCCCCCGAGGCAAGTAGGGTGAAGTGCCTTGCCCAAGAACGCAACATCAAGCAGCAACAGCCGGGAATCGAACTCACAACCTTCCGATCATGAGCCCAACCCCTTAACCACTGAGCCACCTGGACTCCCTACACACATCCACACGCACTCAGACAGACAGACGACAGTCTGACGAGGCACCAACTGAGAACTAGTGTTGCGAACAAGCAGACGATGGAATAAAAAATGAAACAGGACACAGAAAAAAGAGGGAGCGTCTCTGAGAGAGGAGCGGGCTGTGAGGGCGGGGGAGCGAGCAGGTGGGTGGGTGGGTGGGTAGTGTGTGCTTTAAGAGTGATCACGAAGGGCCACAGCACAGCCGTTTGAGAGTCTCTGATAGAGGGTCACAGCCGCTTGTCTGGGCCTCTTATCTCACTGTTCGGATCCAACTCTTAACCCACACTCCATCAGGAGTCCCTGTTCACCGCTCCAGCTAAAGGTCCCCCATTCAGAAGGGCTCCCGGAGCCAAGCTAGCCGCCCTGTGAATGCCAGGAGTTTAAAGACTTTTTTCTTTTTTGGTATGATTATTTCTCATCCCTCTCCCTCTGTCATCCCTCTCTCCGTCTCTCCCTCTCTCCGTCTCTCCCTCTCTCCGTCTCTCCCTCTCTCCCTCTCTCCCTCTCTCCGTCTCTCCCTCTCTCCGTCTCTCCCTCTCTCCCTCTCTCCGTCTCTCCCTCTCTCCCTCTCTCCCTCTCTCCGTCTCTCCCTCTCTCCGTCTCTCCCTCTCTCCCTCTCTCCGTCTCTCCCTCTCTCCGTCTCTCCCTCTCTCCCTCTCTCCCTCTCTCCGTCTCTCCCTCTCTCCCTCTCTCCCTCTCTCCCTCTCTCCCTCTCTCCGTCTCTCCCTCTCTCCGTCTCTCCCTCTCTCCGTCTCTCCCTCTCTCCCTCTCTCCCTCTCTCCCTCTCTCCCTCTCTCCCTCTCTCCCTCTCTGGTATCATCATTGGTATTCCGGTGCCGGAACGGTTTCCCGAGGGAGACAATCGTGAGCTCGGCACAATGGGTGGCGGTAAGTCCAAGAAGGTGTGTGTGTGTCGGTGTGTGCATTCAGTGTGTGTAGTAGTAGTAGTAATAGTAGTGTGAGTGTGTGCGTGTGTGTTCAGAGTCTGGCTAAACGTAGATAAAGTCACTAAAGCGCGTTAAGATGCACACGGTCGAAGAACGGGACAGACCAGGAGAAGAAAGCAGGAGAGGATCAAAAAAAAAAGAGGAGGGAAAACTGCCCCCACCCCTCCCCACCCCGCTCAAATCTCCTCAAAGGAAATGAAGGCGCTGCTGAAGACTGCTCTGCTTTGAGGTTTTCATCTGTGTGCCAGCGAGGCCTCGAGGAAGGCAGGGAGCCTGTGGAGACATAAAAAGATGTTTCAGCCTGAAATGACCCCCAGAATCCCAGAATCCCCGCATGCTCAAAACTCTTTAGCATCCTGCACTCAGACATGTCTCTCTCTCTCCGCTAGCCTTTCCTCCCTAAAGCCCCACAGAATGTTAGCACGGGAAACTAGCACAGCGGTAATGCAGTACGCCGGCATAGCAGAGCTAGCCAAGGAGGCTGGTGAAATCAGCGTGCTGGAGGAATAACATCCCCTCATAGCAATATATCCTGAGGCTATCCTCACTCAGCGCAGTGTCAATGCTGCTTCACACACAGAGATAGGCCTTGTGTGTGTTTGACAAAAGTTGATTGTGTATGTGTGTGTGTTCTCCTTGCCCACGCTATCTCACCGAGTAAGGTTGTGTATCTCTCGCTGTAGACTTCCCTAAGGGCTTTCTCACTTTCACTTTCTCTCTCTCTCTCTTTCTCTGTCTCTCCCTCTCTTTCTCTCTCTGGCTCTTCCTCTCTTTCCCTCCCTCCCTCCCTCCCTCCCTCCCTCCCTCCCTCCCTCCCTCCCTCCCTCCCTCCCTCCCTCCCTCCCTCCCTCCCTCCCTCCCTCCGTCTCCCTGTCTTTCTCTCTGTCTCCCTCTCTTTCTCTCTGTCTCCCTCTCTTTCTCTCTGTCTCTCCCTGTCTTTCTCTTTCTGTCTCTCCCTGTCTTTCTCTTTCTGTCTCTCCCTCTCTTTCTCTCTCTGTCTCCCTCTCTCTGTCTCTCCCTCTCTCACTGTCTCTCCCTCTCTTTCTCTGTCTCTCCCTCTCTCACTGTCTCTCCCTCTCTTTCTCTCTCTGTCTAACCTCCTTCTCTCCCCTCCCTGTGTGAAACATAGTGTACATATCACCTGCCATGCGAGGGATGCTTGCAGTAGCACAGATTCCAGTTAAGATATGGAGCCAGCTTCTCACTGCTTCTACACATATCTGAACTTGCTTCCTGTCATCTGCTCTTGACTTCTGCTATCCCATAACCCCCGGCGGCAGGAGAAACTACAGCTAACGTGATTGGATATTTATTTTTCCTTCACACCCATCTGGGGTGGTGGGAGGATGGGGGTGGGGGGCAGAGAGGCTTTACTGTAGCTGCAACTGGTCTGGATGAACATTTATGGTGGACAAACATATATACATACACACACACACACACACACACACACACACACACACACACACACACACAAAATCCATCCATCTGAACTTGGTGTTTGCAGAAGTGCTCAGGGTCGTTTTCCTTCTGGAGTTATGAGCTGAAGCAGAGGCAGACTGAATGTGCCTCTTCGCATTTCCCTCACAGCCGCGACATCGACTGGACCATCTGAAACAAGCAGCCTCGCGAGAGTCTGTCACATGAAAGAACAGACCTTGAAATACTTTCACCAGTTAACTGGAGCCAGGTCTCTGTTGTCAGAGAGAAACGGACAGAGATCCTGCATTGTTTAGTCTGACATGAATAAAACAGGTGGGCAGTGCGTGTGCGTGTGTGCGTGTGTAGTATGTGATGTGAATGTGTCATGTGTACATGTGTGCGTGTGTCTCCAAGGCCACATGCGGCCTGCTTGGCATCACCCTGCCATTGTTCAAGTTAGATATCACAGCCAGCTGTTAAGCTCCCGCTGCTGTCGACTTGAATCAAGTGATGTATGGAGGATGATGTGTGTGTGTGTGTGTGTGTGTTGGACTCTGTCAGATGACAGCTCTGAGACGGCCCCCTGCCCCCCCCCTCTCCCCCGCCCCCCCGCCCCAGGACAGACTGACCATATGCATGGTGATGCTGCAGTGGCTGATGCGTTAACAGGAAGAGATGGGCCAGCCTGCTCACTTGATCTGCATGCTACAGCTTCAGGGGGGCAACCCTGAACACATCCCTGAACACATCCCTGAACACAGCCCTGAACACATCTCTGAACACAGCCCTGAACACAGCCCTGAACACATCCCTGAACACATCCCTGAACACATCCCTGAACACAGCCCTGAACACAGCCCTGAACACATCCCTGAACACATCCCTGAACACATCCCTGAACACATCCCTGAACACAGCCCTGAACACAGCCCTGAACACATCCCTGAACACATCCCTAAACACAGCCCTGAACACATCCCTGAACACAGCCCTGAACACATTCCTGAACACAGCCCTGAACACATCCCTGAACACAGCCCTGAACACAGCCCTGAACACAGCCCTGAACACATCCCTGAACACAGCCCTGAACACAGCCCTGAACACAGCCCTGAACACAGCCCTGAACACATCCCTGAACACAGCCCTGAACACATCCCTGAACACAGCCCTGAACACATCCCTGAACACAGCCCTGAACACATCCCTGAACACATCCCTGAACACAGCCCTGAACACATCCCTGAACACATCCCTGAACACAGCCCTGAACACATCCCTGAACACATCCCTGAACACAGCCCCGAACACAGCCCCGAACACATCCCTGAACACAGCCCTGAACACAGCCCTGAACACATCCCTGAACACATCCCTGAACACAGCCCTGAACACATCCCTGAACACATCCCTGAACACAGCCCTGAACACAGCCCTGAACACATCCCTGAACACAGCCCTGAACAAAGCCCTGAACACATCTCTGCACAGGGGCACGCACACACACACCTACACACACACAAACAGCTAAACACACACACACACCTACACACACAAACAGCTAAACACGCACACACACCTACACACACACACACAAACACCTACACATGCACACACACCCACGCAACCACACCCGCACACCGAGCTACTTCAGCCCTCCCCTGGCTTGCCTTGCTCACCTCGTGGTCTCGGTTGCAGATTATCACAACCGTCATATCTGTGTCAGCGCTTGTCTCTGCTGGTCCCCAGGCCCCCTCCATCACTCAGCGCCGGGGGCCGTCTGGAGAGGAGCCGCTTCTCTTTGTCAAGATGTTCAAAGTGGCAAATTAGCAGGATCCCTTTTTTTCCTGCTCTGGGAAGACAAAGACTGGGGAAATAATTGGAGCGGAATTCAAATTAATGCAACTGATTCTTATTGTTCCTTTTTTATGTATTTTTACACAGACGTCCTGTGTGGATTTTTGAACAAAAAGGGGCTTAATTTTCCCTTTTCCCAGCTCTCTTTCTTCATTTCTCTCTCTAGAAATCTTATTCGGGAATATCTCATGCTTACAAAGTAACGACTGGAATGGGGAGGAGAAGAAAAAAAGAAAGAAAGAATAAAGCTTGATTGTCAAGTCTGGTTATATGACGTGAAGAATTGGCACAAACCTGCATCATTAAAACCAAATTATACAAACCCTAAGAAAGACACACTCAAGCTTTCCTTCCTTGTTTTTCTCCTCTCGTTCTACCTTTTTACCTCCAGTGGACTGTGAACAAACATGGCCGCCGTGGCCTGAATCTCCAGGTTTTCCCATGGTGCACCAGTGCACCTGAAGCCTCTACATCCTAGTGACACAACATGGCCAAATCACTGGAGCAGAAATGTAAAAAAGGAAGAAAGAAATTTGTCACATGAAAGTTTCTTGCCCTAGCACTAAGACACACTGAAGCACTCCCTAATTGGACATGAATTGTCCCTGACAAACACATGAGAAGCAATTAGACCCCTCGTTAACTGTTGAGGCACCAAACACATGGATCCATCTGGCTGACATGAAGGCCTGCCTTTCATCTGCCTGGACAAACACTTCTGCTTGTTCATGTTCTGACCGGACATGTGACCTTCCAGCTGATGGGCTAGCTGCCTGCTGAGGATCCAGCTTTGAGAACACACACACACACACAGACACAGACAGACACACACACACACACACACACACACACAGACACAGACAGACACACACACACACACACACACACACACACACACACACACACACACACACACACACACACACACACACACACACACACAGAGATAGACCATCCTACACTCTCTCCCACTCTCTTTCCTTTGTGAGTAGAGGTATTCAGCCTGTTAAAACGTGTGTGATGTGGGTGTGGTGTGTGTTTGAGGTGTGTGTGTATGCGGTGTGTGTATGTGTGTGTCATATAGAGAGTGGATTAGTTTGTGTGTGTGTGGAACATACAGTAGAATAGGAATCAATGTGTGTTTGTTACGTAGAACAGGGATTGGAGTGTGTGTGTGTGTGTGTGTGTGTGTTTGTATGTACTCGGGAGCAGCACGCTGGTCTCTGTGTTCTAATGTCTAATGTGCTGGTGGTAATGACGGCACCATGGGACTCACAGTGCTGCAGGAGACACAGGGGGGATCCAGGATTGCTGATAGTGCAATTAAGCACAGCAGAGTCCTCAGAAGACTCCGAAAATAGCCTCCTGTTTGTTCTAGTGTGGTGACATCACAGACCTGCATGAGGAGGCATATTAATGAGATCAGGCGTTTGTTCCAGAGCTGTGTTTTTACTGAGCGGAGGGAGGGAAGGTTAAAAAACGCTTGTATTCAGGAAAACATTGTGGTTCGCAAGCGAGATTATACACGATGCAGGGGTTATTTCCTGTTCCTTGGTTCCCATGGCACCCCAACCCGAACACAATTATGATGGGATGTCAACAGATGTTAAGAACAGTAACCTGGTCGTCATGGATACACGTCCGTGCTTTATGCATCTTGCGACTTGAGGACAGTCTCTGGTGTTTCGACTTGAGGACAGTCTCTGGTGTTTCGACTTGAGGACAGTCTCTGGTGTTTCGACTTGAGGACAGTCTCTGGTGTTTCGACTTGAGGACAGTCTCTGGTGTTTCGACTTGAGGACAGTCTCTGGTGTTTCGACTTGAGGACAGTCTCTGGTGTTTCGACTTGAGGACAGTCTCTGGTGTTTCGACTTGAGGACAGTCTCTGGTGTTTCTACTTGAGGACAGTCTCTGGTGTTTCAACTTGAGGACAGTCTCTGGTGTTTCTACTTGAGGACAGTCTCTGGTGTTTCAACTTGAGGACAGTCTCTGGTGTTTCGACTTGAGGACAGTCTCTGGTGTTTCAGCTTAAATTTCTAGAAGTTTCCAACTCATCAACACTGAGATTGTTAAACACTGAACATGGTAGCTGCTTTCTCATTGTGGGGCACCAAGAAGTGTGTGATGTTTTTCCAAGGCTGTGTGTGTGTATGGGGGAGGGGGGGGGGGCAGGGTGTATAACTGTTCCTACCTTTTGTTTACTAAGGTTAGTTCACCTGTGTTACTCTGTGAGGATTGACGAGCCCCTCATTATGCCTGCTAAACTGGATAATGAATCCCCTGTGGTTCAGCCCCCCCCGCCCCCCGCCCCCACCTTGTCATGCTCCCCATTGCCATCTCCACGGTGATCAAAGCCGCCAAGCTCACTTCCTGCGTGGCGCCCTGATCCCAGAATGCATCGGGTGCTGTGTTGTGTGCTCCTCTCGCACGGCGGTGGAGCCCCTGTGGGAGAGACACACCGAAGCTGAAACAACTGAAGCTTAAAGCTTCACAAACCACGTTTGAGAGAAAATCTCACACACACACACACACACAGACAGTCACAGTCACATGAGCATATTGTATGAAGATGATATTGAAGTAGTTAAGTCAACTTGTTGTTATTCACAGACTGAATAAATGACTCACTGAGACCAGTTTTTCCATCATGGAGGTCCTGTTTCCGTCCAGACAGCAGTGAAGTTCCTCCACCTCCACGTGTGGCCTCTCCTCTCTCCCACAGCGGCCCCTGAGGGCCAGGGCCTCCCACAGCATCACGAAGACTCTGGAACCTTCCAAGAGCGAGCGATGTGGGTCGGACAGCACGGAAAAGACAACAAATCGTAATTATTCATGACAAAAACAGACAAATGAGCTACATGTATTGAGCACGGTTACAAAAACAGCAATCCAAACAAAAGATCGGAGACACGCTGCTGACAAACAATCCCAGTTTTCATTGTCGATGTGAAATAAAACTGCTCTCTTTGTTGGAAGCGTGGTGGGAGATCAATTTTTCACTTGATGTTTTCAAACATGCTTTTAACGTCAAAAACAACAAACAACCATAGGAGGGGGGAACAACAAAGACACAGAGCTGAGCTACAGGAGGCCAGAGAGCAGGTCTGTCACACACACACGCTGTCTCACACACACACACGCTGTCTCACACACCTTCTCACGCTCACACACACACACACTGACTCACACACACACACACACACTCACACACGCTGTCTCACACACCTTCTCACGCTCACACACACACTGTCTCACACACACACACACACACACACACACACACACACACACACACACACACACACACACACACACACACACTCACACACTGTCTCACACACACACACACTGTCTCACACACACACGCTGTCTCACACACCTTCACACGCTCACACACACACACACACACACACACTGTCTCACACACACACTCACACACACGCTGTCTCACACACCTTCACACGCTCACACACACACACGCTGTCTCACACACCTTCACATGCTCACACACACACACACACACACACACACACACACACACGCTGTCTCACACACACTCACACACACACGCTGTCTCACACACACACTCACACACACACGCTGTCTCACACACACCTTCACACGGTCTCACACACATCCTTGCTCACGCACTCTCTTACACACACACACCATCACCTACACACCCACTCACACACTCTCATACATACCCTCAACTACACAGCCACTCAGACCCACTCACACACACACACACACTCTCTCTCTCTCTCTCTCTCTCTCTCTCTCTCTCTCTCTCTCTCTCTCTCATACACACCCTCACATCTCTCAGGGTAGCAGATGGATGCAGGCAGGCGACATGTTGATGTCATTTGATGTCAGAGGAAAGCCCAGCTAGGGAGGTGTGTAGGGAGGAGGATAAACAGAACGCTACAAAGTCATGAAAAGAAAAATTATGAGTATAACTCATTATAGGAATTAGGGACGCACACAGAGACACACACACTCACACACACAAACACACACACACACACACAGTGACGCCAGAGGCCAGGCTGCCAACCCTGGAGGTTGGGAGAGCCGAGGAAGCAACTCCATTGAAATGATAATAGAGTGAAGTTTGGTGTGTCCAAGTCTCTCTCTCCTCCTCCGCTTCCATCCGGCTCTTTCCTCCTCTCTCATCTCCTCCTCCATCTCCTCTCTGTCTCTCCCACTCTCCCATCACTCTGCTGATTAACACGTGGCAGCCCTGCCAGCTCTCATCCAGCCACCAAACCCTGGGAGAAAAGGAGAGAGAAACATCCACAGACTGAAGACAAGCTGTGGCAGGGCAAGAGGACAGACACAAGAAGAGGAGAGAGGAGAGAAGAACAGAGAGAAGAGAGGAGAGAAGAACAGAGAGAAGAGAGATGAGAGAGGAGAGGAGATAAGAGAGGAGACAGAAGAGAGAAGAGGAGAGAAAAAGAAGACGACGGAGAAGATAGAAGGAGAGAAGAGAAAGCTTGAAGGAGAGCCAGGCAGTAGAGAGCAACAGAGAGGAGGGAAGGTGTTCCATGAGTGGGTATCAGGGACATGTTGGCCTAACAGGGACCCCAGCCTCTCAGATGATGCCGGGCACAGCTGCTCAGGGGACAGCTCAGGGATTTCTGTATTGATAGACAGAGCAATTACTCAGTGTTGTTTCCCCAGCAGAGGAGGATGCAAAGATTAAGGGGTAGGAGTGACAAGACACATGGGGAGCGTGTGTGTGGGGTGAGGGCGGAGGCTGATGAAGGGGGAAGACACAATGAAGGGGTTGGTGATGAGGCAGGGGGAGGGAGTGTTGGAGGAGAGGATGGGGGAGGGTTGGAGAAGGGGTGAAGGTGTGTCGGTGTTCGTCTTTCCAGGGCGGTTTGAGAGAGCGCGTCTGTGCTGCGCGACCGTCAGGATGCGGCAGCTGCGTTCGCAGGTCAGAGTGCAGGAGGGAAGTTAGCCGTGAGCTCCTAACGCTCCTGTTCATCCCCCGGTGCGACCTGCTCAGCACAGCATCCAGCGCTCGGTCACACACAGCAGAGACACACTCCTGCTCTTCGATCTCTCGCTCTCTCTCTATCGCTTGTTTTCGCCTCAAGCAGTGCCACCCCCCCCCTCCCCCTCTCCCTCTCTTCTCCGCTAACTGAAGTGTTTTCACGTGGGCAGACATGAGAGAACGTGACGCTGGCTAGCGAAAAGTAGCCAGATCTTCAAGGTTTGGCAAGTTGCTGATCTGAAGTTGTGCGTGAAAAAAAAAGTGTGCGTCAAAAAAGAAGGAAAAAAAAACTACAATAGATAACTATGATTAAACGGTGACAAATGACACATTTAGATAAGTAAAATCTCAATAGGGGCTCAATTAATTGCTAGTTTGCTGCCAGGAAAAAAAACTCAGTTAAATCCTCTTTTAGTCAGAGGGTCTCCAGAGACCAGGCTGGGTGTCAATGTCTTCAGAATGGGACAGAAATAGTCTCTACTACTAGACTCACTCTCTCCATTTTCACTCTTCTGTCTCTCCCTGTCTTTCATTCCCCCCCCCCTCTCTCCTCCCCCCTCCCCCCCCCCCCTCTCTCTGGGCAGTTTGTATAAATTAAGTCAAAGTGACACAGGCATTTTCAGCTTCAGGACTCTCCTGAAGAACCACTCTGGGTATTAGTCAAGGACCACCTGATCCAGTCAGCCAGCCAGTCAGCCAGCTCTCCCGTCACCGTTTGGCCTCTGGGATGAATGGAGGTCATAGTGATGTTGCAGGATGGCTCCTGTGTCAGTCTCAACGATGAGTCACAGTCAGAGAGCAGAAAGAGGTAGGAAGGAGAACAGTGGGAAAACGGCAAAGACAAACCTGTAGGGGGTAAAGGAATTCAATCGATCCGTGAGGCTGGTTCTAAGAATAGAGGTGAAGCGGTCATGTGCATGAAAACAGCCCTGATAGGTCGTGACTAATTCTTCTCCCCCAGAAGCACTGCAGGGTGTCATGGCATGAACATTCAGTCACATCCGATTGACTCACTTAAACAAACACAGTGTCTTACTGACCCCTGGAAACAGACAGCGCTCTCTCTCTCTCTCTCAAGCAGCTGCTCTCTCCACACTAACACGGAGATGTCCGTCGCTAGTTCCCTGATTGTAACAGCAGGTGAATATCACTCTGAATGTACGTTGGTGATGGACAGAAACATCTTCTGAAGCTCTAACAGACCAGATAAAGCCTGAGGTATCTGCATAAACCTGATTCTCCTTTAGCCGGGCCTCAAACACCACAATCACAGCACCTTTGGTGAAAGGGAGAGTGTGAGGGAGGGGGATGGAGCAAGGGAAGGGGGGGGGGGGGGGGGACCACCAGAGGAGAAGGAGGCGGGGGGAGGCGGCAATTAAGGAGACGCAATCCTGGTGCAAAGTAACATTTTACAGCCTCTCTACTTTTACAGCTAGCTAATTGCGGGCTGGCCTTCTGGAGAGTGCAGTGAAAGCTGCTGTCGCCTGACCCTCACAACTCTCCCAGCTGCATCACCAGGAGCGAAGATGAGAAGCGCGCGGCTAGACGCCAACATTCTCCCGTTGTGCTCATGAGGAGAAGGCGGCGTGGGGGGGGTGGGGGGGGGATGCTAACACCCTGTCACATTAGAACGAGCAGCGTTTGTTAAAAGCCAGGTGGACTGTTGATCGTAATAGAATAAACCGCTGATTTGATCAAACATAATATATCCTTACAGAACGAACCCGTGAGTACTGACTACCTAAGCATGAAATGACTTTTTTTTTATTTCTTAAGTGTGTCGCCTGTGTGTGTTTGTGTGCGTGTGTGTGTGTGTGGGCAAACTTGATCAGCGTTCATGACAAGCTGTCTGGTTGAGAAGAAAACATGCATAAAGAAACATGTGGACAATGCACACAGAGAAACTTTATTATGAAAAAGTCAGCTAAGGCGCTCACTTCCTAGCCTAGCGTGCTAATAAGCCCTTCATTCGTTCCCTGATAGAGAGAGAGGATGGTGCAATCATCTTCATTAGAGAACAACGAGGGGAAGGGGAACCAGAGATTCGGAGGGAGGAGCCCCTTCTGGAGTGATTGGAGCTGCAATTGCGCTCTCAGTATGGATCTGATGGGATCAGTAGGATCTCTCCTCTCCGTGTCGAAACATCCGATCCACGCTGATAATCGGCACAGCGATACAAACAACAGCATCTTAATCAGCTTCAACAGAACAGGTCAAAATGGTCTTATTTAAACAGGATACATCGCATGTTTGGAATATAAAACATGAAGTATAAAAGAATTAAGTATTTCACTTGCATATGGAATCTCCCAGTATAATCTGGAACTACTATGGAATGATGAAAAAAACAGAAAATTAAGAGGAAAAAAGGAATTTCAAAAGGATTGTGTAAAAGCCAATAGATGTAAATATATATTAAACAATTACATGCGAAAATGTTATCTTCAGAAAACCAAGCTGAAATATATTATATAGCTACCAATTCTCAGAACATTGCTGCAGTGGACTATATTTTAATTTCGCTATTAATGTATAAATGTGTTTATGGATGTGATTAAAAAGACTGAAGATGTGACGTTACATGCACGAATACAAAGACAATTCAAAGATATAAAATTAGCCCTTTTTTACATTATTTTGGTCAGAAGCAAAAGAAAGATAATTCAGTCAAGGAAATTAAACATTGTAGGTGGTCAAGCAGAGTGTAAAGTGCTGGAAGGTTGTTGCGCAGCAGACTATACAGTCTAAACATGGAGAGCCCTGTGTCTTCACACAACTAATCTGTTAGATCAGGCACCTGTACTGCGAACCAAGATCAGGCCTTAACGAGGTAACTTGTACAGGGGTTAAACCTGAAGTTACCTCGTTAACGCCAACATCTTGATTGATAGTACAGATCCCTGGATGGATTTGAAAGTTTGCATTTATATGACATGTTGTGTCAGTGTGTGACTGTGTATGCGTACGAAATTGGTGAGCGTCTAAGTGTGTGTGAATGGGAGAGTTTGTAAGTGTGTGTGTGTGTGTGTGTGTGTGTGTGTGTGTGTAGGGTGGGGAAGGGACCTTCACAGGGCCTTCAGTCTGGTCAGGAGGGCCTCCAAATCAGTGTCCCCATTAGAACTGCTGGAGGAGGTGGTGGTGGTGGTGGGGGGGCGGGCCGGGGCCTCCAACTCCACCTCTCTCTCCCTCCCCACCCCCCTCCCCTTCTCCCCGCACCCCTCCCTCTCGCGCCCGAAAGCGTGTCTGTGGGCGGGGTCTCTGCGGGCAGGGGGCTTGCCCTGGGCGACGGACGGAGGACGAGGGCGTGTCTCCAAGTCCTGAGGTATCTCCCTGGCAACGGGAGGCGGGGCCTTCATGGCTGGCGCCGAGCTCGGATTGATATTCTGCCGAGAGCGTGACCTTTGTAAAGGTGCCCTTGTGTTCTCTGCGGAGGAGGGAGAGAGTTAGGGAGGGAGGGAGGAAGAGATAGGGGGAGGGAGGGATAGAAGGAAGGATGAGAGGGAAGGAGAGAGGGACAAAGTGTGTGGGAGGGCAGCAGAAAGAAAGGGATTTTTATTAATGTGCTAAACAGCCTCTGAAACAGACGAGTCATTAAATCAGTCGAGTTCTAGAGGAGAGAGAGAGAGAGAGAGAGCACAGAGAGAGAGAGAGAGCACAGAGAGAGAGAGAGAGCACAGAGAGAGAGAGAGCACAGAGAGAGAGAGAGTTTGAGTGGGTGAGGATGTGTCAGTCAAGATGACATAGGTGACAGCAGATGGATAAGAGAGAGATAATTGGGCTGACAGACTCACAGCAGGTACATACTTGTTTAGAACAGCGATTACATGCAAGTGCACACATTCAGATGAAACAACACTGAACAGCCGCTTCCTCCCTCATGCTGAACAATCTCTCTCTCTCTCTCTCTCACACACACACACACACACACACCGCTGTGAAAGAGTTAGAATGGCAGCTCCAGTCATATGACCTTAGCGTGTGTCTGGCAGGTCAAAGGTTAGCCTCGACAGCATGTTTGGTTTCCCTGAGAGCCACGCCCGAAATACTCCGACGCTCCATCAGCCGATCACTGATGAGTTTGGCCCAGGTCCAGTCAGCCAGGCATGACACGATATTCTACTGGGCCTCACTGTCAGACCCCCTCCTTCTCCACAGCACCCCCCCCTCACAAACACCAGCTGGTGTCACTGTTGCCGTGGTGAGAAGCCCAGTGATGTATTGACGAGCTGTCCAGACACTGACAAACGCTTTCTCTGCCTCCTTCATACATGGACATGGTTCGCGTCTAAAAATCCATATATCCATGTCTCCATACACAGTAGCAGCTCCAAAGAGAGAAAGAGAAGAGGGATATCAATCTAGATATATCTATATGTGTATATACAGTATATGTTTTGAGAGAGAGCGAGAGAGAGAGAGCGAGAGAGCGAGAGAGAGAGCAGGACTGAACAGCTCTAGAAATCTTCGTCTCTTGTCAGATAATTTGCTCTATTTTTACATTTGCTTCTGAGATTTTCTCCTCTCTCTCTCTCTGTCTCTCTCTCTCTCCCCCCCCCAAACCCGATCTTGTGTAGTTTGATGCATCTGATCAACCTAATGAGCAAAGGGTCTTAAACAGCAAGACAGACGTGCAAGGTAGACAATCAGACAGAGTTTTCCTCTTTCGCTGCATTGCACCCGGACAACAGGAAAAGACACACGCACGAGTGTACACACACGCACAAGCGCACGCACACGCAGCCGCCAACAACAGAAGCCCAATCACACGATAACAAATCCCTCACGCAATCAAGTGGACCAACTATGAGTAACCACTAATCTGGCAAGATGGACTTACCCCCATGCCCATGCCCCCCTCCCCCTCTGTACCAGTGTTTGAAGGGGAGAGAAAATCAGCGAGAGGGAGAGGGCTGCTACACAGATGGAAGCTGAGCGCTGCTCAAACACCACCATCTGGATGTTCCAGTCCACTCCTATGCAGAGAGTATGAAGGTGACACGGAGTCTGCATGGAGAGCTGTTAGAGGATCAGAGCAGATCGATAGGGAGAGCCTCGAGCTCCGACCAGCAGGATGGACGGCTGGCTGGATGACTTAGCTGAGGGTCTGGCTAGCTGGAAGTCTGGCTAGCTGATTGGATGACTAGCTGGGTGTCTGGCTAGCTGATTGGATGACTATCTGGGTGTCTGGCTAGCTGATTGGATGACTAGCTGGGTGTCTGGCTAGCTGATTGGATGACTAGCTGGCACACAGACCACAGCTTCACGTTTGATTTTAAACTCCATCACAGCCGAGTTCTCTACAGTCAGGCTAACGCTCAGTGTTTGAGGCAGAGCCTCTGGGGTCGCACGCACGCACACGCACACGCACACACACACACACACACACACACACACACACACACACACACACACACACACACAGAGGGTGGCTGAGTGACGGAGAGTGTGCCAGACATGGGCTGAACGGAGGGTGTGTGATGAGGACAGTGGGGAGTTGTGTGTTCTGTCAGTGTGAACTCTGTGTTCTGTGCTCTCACTGGATGCAGAGCCTAATGGCAGCCTGTCAATCAGTCCACAGCCAACAGACCAGGGCATGGGGAGGGCGGGACACATGCTTCCACTCTCTCTCTCTCTCTCTCTCTCTTCCCATTCCTCTCTCACCCTCCTTCTCTAACCATTTCCACTTTCCCATCCTTCCTCCATCTGCACTTTCTTTCTTTCTCCCTCTCTCTCTCTCTCTCGCCTCACAGCTTACTCTTTCCATCTCCACTTACTTTCTCTCCCTCCCTCTTTCCCTCTCTTCGTGTAACTCAGTAAAAGAATGCTAATGAAAAAGAAAACATGCATGATTGAACGTAACTAATCGACTTTCCCTTCCTTTTCTTTCCTGCTCGTTCAGCTTGTTGAGCTGGAACAGAATAGATGAGGACAGCAAGCAGCCCCACATAGAAGCCAGCCACAAACACAGCAGTCAAGATCACACACAACAGCTGAGAGAGAAAGAGAGAGCAAGAGACATAGAGAGAAGGACATGGAGAGAGAGAGAGAGAGAGAGAGAGAGAGAGACATAGAGAGAGACAGAGAGAGAGAGACATAGAGAGAGAGACAGAGAGAGAGCGAGAAAGAGAGAGACAGAGGGAGGGAGACAGACAGAGAAAAGGTAATGGATGAAGAAGAGACTAAAGAAGAGACAGAAAAGAAAGATGAAGGACAAGAAGAAAACACGATGTTGCGATGGAGAGAAGAGTGAGAGTGATGATGCGTTTGAGAGCAGGTGAGAGAGCACACTGCATCTGTGAGTGAGGTAAGTAAAGCAGAAATTGCCTCTTAGTACTAAACCTCTTAATGGTTGTGTTGACACAACCAGAGAGGTCATTAGTTACGTTCTACGTTCTATCAGCTGGTGCTTGTGTGTGTGTGTGTGTGTGTGTGTGTGCGGTCATGTGAGCTTTTAGGTGTTTGGAAACAGAATTGGTTGTTGAGTGTGTGTTCAAAGCCAGAGATATGAAGATGGTGAAGGAAGCCATTAGTGTGTACAGCATGCTAATGCAAGCACAACATGGGGCAGGAGAGAGCCAAATTAGATTGAGGACACCTGCACAAGTTAGAACACACGCACACGCACACACACACACACACACACACAGTAATTATCTAGACAACATCACTAACACTTGGTAAGGGCTCAGTGTTTCTGCTAGAGAGCGCATGACCAGAGGCAGGTCATCCGGAGAAGCAGGCCGTTAGAGGCAGTTCACCCAGAGAGGCAGGTTGTTAGAGGCAGTTCACCCAGAGAGGCAGGTTGTTAGAGGCAGTTCACCCAGAGAGGCAGGTTGTTAGAGGCAGTTCACCCAGAGAGGCAGGTTGTTAGAGGCAGTTCACCCAGAGAGGCAGGACACCCAGAGAGGCAGGTTGTTAGAGGCAGTTCACCCAGAGAGGTGGTTCACCCAGAGAGGCGGTTCACCCAGAGAGGCAGGTTGTTAGAGGCAGTTCACCCAGAGAGGCAGGACACCCAGAGAGGCAGGTTGTTAGAGGCAGTTCACCCAGAGAGGCAGTTCACCCAGAGAGGCAGGTTGTTAGAGGCAGTTCACCCAGAGAGGCAGGACACCCAGAGAGGCAGGTTGTTAGAGGCAGTTCACCCAGAGAGGCAGGACACCCAGAGAGGCAGGTTGTTAGAGGCAGTTCACCCAGAGAGGCGGTTCACCCAGAGAGGCGGTTCACCCAGAGAGGCAGGTTGTTAGAGGCAGTTCACCCAGAGAGGCGGTTCACCCAGAGAGGCGGTTCACCCAGAGAGGCAGGTTGTTAGAGGCAGTTCACCCAGAGAGGCAGGACACCCAGAGAGGCAGGTTGTTAGAGGCAGTTCACCCAGAGAGGCAGTTCACCCAGAGAGGCAGGTTGTTAGAGGCAGTTCACCCAGAGAGGCAGGACACCCAGAGAGGCAGGTTGTTAGAGGCAGTTCACTCAGAGAGGCGGTTCACCCAGAGAGGCGGTTCACCCAGAGAGGCAGGTTGTTAGAGGCAGTTCACCCAGAGAGGCAGGACACCCAGAGAGGCAGGTTGTTAGAGGCAGTTCACCCAGAGAGGCGGTTCACCCAGAGAGGCGGTTCACCCAGAGAGGCAGGTTGTTAGAGGCAGTTCACCCAGAGAGGCAGTTCACCCAGAGAGGCAGGTTGTTAGAGGCAGTTCACCCAGAGAGGCAGGTTGTTAGAGGCATGTCACCCAGAAAAACCACTTCCGCCCCCCCCCCCACCCCCCCTCCCAACCCCCCCCTTCACCCTCACATCCCTGCTTCCATCTCTCTGCCCTCTTCTGTCCACGTCTCTCCCCTCTTATTTAATGTTATTCTCAGCGTGTTTAGCACCGTCTTTGTTGAAAAACTAAAAGAGAATAGATAATAGGTTTGGAGGGAAAACTGCATAATTTAGCAGTCTTTCAGAGGTGTGTGTGTGTGTGTTTGTGTTTTCGTATCTAGCAAAGAGCCAGTTGTGACAGCTCCATGCTGTGTGTGTAACTGAATGACGGTGTGTGTGTGTGTGTGTGTTAGCATTGAAGAGTCAAGACAGTAACAAAGACCTGATGTGAGGAAAGTGTGTATTCAACACCCCTGAAAAATTAATTAGGAATTGAAATGGCTTAATGCTTACTTAACCCCTGTGAGGGAAGAGAATGGCACCAAATGATATTTGTTTTCAGCATAAGAAACAGAGGAAGGGGAGGGGAGGGGGGGGGTTCTGTAATTTGTTTTGAAATGATTTGTAGATAAAACATCTGTATGCACTTGAGGAAATCTGCTCTGGGCCACTGAAAAATAAAGAAATAAACGATTTAGCAATAATTGATGTGAATTCACCTCTGAAGGTTATCAAACAATTAAACAAGTGTAGAAAGAAATATAGGTGGATGTAATTTTGAATGTATTATTTCCTGTGTTTTTTTCCTACATTCACAGATGACTTTCTCACATACAGATGTGAGCTTGAATCCATGTTGTTCCACATCGCATAAGTAGCCTACCACAGAACATCATGTCGTTTTAGAAATGCTATAACCTGGGGGGAGGTGGATAAAGGGGGGGGGGGGGGGGGGGGGGGGGGGGGGGGGGTGGGATATGGGACAGGAATGTGGAAGGCAGTGAGGAGATGAAGACCCAGGTGTAGAGGGACCAGGCAGTACACAAAGTGAACCCCAGCCAGGGTGTTCCTCCGCTGGACCGTGACATCGTGTTAAGACGCCCTGCCGCTCCTAACAATGCTCAGATGCTAGCCTGGCTGCTAGCCATCCTCACTGCTGCTGTCCCCAAATACACATGGAAACGCAACACACACACAGTGTGTATGGGATAACTACACACCGTGTCCCCAAACTGACATGGCAATGCAAACACAACACAAATCTAATAAATATGTGACCAACTCTCAAACTACTAGCTCCAAAGTTAGCTGTACACAACAACTATTCACACAACATCCACCTCAGAGGGTATTGTGTAGCTGGACACTGCCACTGTTGTCTAGTCCTGAATTAGTTTGCTAGCCACGAACCACCTGCTAATAGCAATGAACAGCGGAATCATGGTTCAAGTATATAAGACAGGCTTGGATAAAGGGTGTTTTCTGCTCCCCTTTGATCTTATCAAATACAAGGAGGAACTCAAATGTTTTCCAACAATGTTAACATCGGTTTGTTCCCTGAAACACCAGTGCTAATGTTATATCTCATCTGTACATTCTCTGACCCTGAAGAGACTGACGACTGTGTGCAAGCTAACTGCCCCTCTCTGGAGAAGGTTCAAGGTTCAGATGAAGCGAGCAGATCTCAGAGATCAGATCAGGTTAGGAGGAGAGTTCAGAGGTCAAGTCCTGAGACTAAAGGTCACATCCAGAGGAGCGCAGAGGTCAAGTGCAGAGGTTCCTCTCCGTTGAGGCGGAGGGCGAATGCAGACGGTAGCTAAATGTGCTCCCGTCTCTCCTGTGCTCTGATGATGTATTTACATGCTGGCTAATGGACTGAGAATGTCCTCTGTACACCAGACCACTAAATCTACAACGCAAGCACACACGCACATAATCACTCACAAAGAAACTCATCCTCTCTCTCCTCGCTCTATCTGCCCTTTTTCCTATCCCCCCCCTCCCCCCCTCCCCCCCCTCCCTCCCTCCCTCCCTCCCTCCCTCCCCCCCCCCCCCCCACTCCCTCCCTCCATCAGCATACCGATCAGCTGTAATGTAGAGTGACAGCTGAGCTCTGCTCTGGGCTCTTCACAGTCTGGCAAGAGTCCTCACAGTGGAGAGAGGACACACGCACACACACACACACACACACACACAGATGCACACACACACAGATGTACAGATACAAACACACAGATGCGCACACACGCACACAGATGCACACACACAGATATACACACACACAGAAACACACACACACACACACACACAGATACACACACACACACAAACACACACACACAAGGAGATACACACACAGACTTAACCTTCCCCCACCCACCACCAACAACACCACACACATGTAACCCCCCCCCACACACACACACACACACACACACACCATCACCACCACCCTCACCTCATGTTACCCCTCACACACACCTAGTCTCAGTCACTGAGGTTCATGGACAGTTTGACTGATGAGGTGGAAGAAGGAGTCTGCTGTGACCAGTTAGCAGACAGTGAGCGCACACATCCTGGTCACAACACCCTCCAGGACGCTGTGATCAGTCCAGGATCATGGACAAAACCAATGAGAGATGAGAGTTTAAGAGTTTATGTAGACACACACAATCTTGAATACCTATTCTTTCCCATCTATAAACTATGGATTCGACGTGAGCAGAATGCTGGAGGGGGGGGGTTGGATAATCTCATTTCAGTTCCTCAGTTTGAAGGAGGAGGAGTTGTGAACACACATACACACACTCGCATAACAAAACACGCACAGGAGCACGTGCCCACGCATGCACGGCCACGCACACACAAGCACACACCACACACGCGCACACACTCTTTGACAGCTTTCAATAGGGATCGTCCTGTGAAAGAGACTTATGAATCTCGAACAGCCTGCAGCCATGCTCCATATTTCATTGAAGTTGAATATTTAAAAAGATCAACCCACTCAGAAGCCTATAAAGCCAGCGTACTGGAGGCCCTGCATCCTAAAAATAAGATCTAGTGCCACACTGCATTACAGTGGGCTGCCTCAGCCTGTCTCTCTCTCTCTCCCACCCGTCTGTCTCTCTCCTCGACAGCTCGTCTCTCTGGTTAAACAGCCTGTCTGGATCAACCCGCTCTCCCTCGCCCGCCCGTATTCCAGAGTAACACTCACCACGCCCCGAGGACACGTGGTCGAACCTCGGTAATGCCCGCTGTCCCCTCCTCCACTGGTGAAACTTGTGTGTCTGTGTGATTCATTGGGAGATTGACCTTCGCACTCCATGTAAATGTCTCTTTTCCATTTGACTGGAGGTAATCTCAGACACGAGCGCGCGCGCGCGCACGCACACACACACACACATGCAGGCGCACACACGCACAAGGCTGTGTTATCTGATCAGACCTGCCACAGCGTTCTCCTAGTCACTGGTGGAAGGACTCAGACTGGGGGAACTGGGTGGCAGAAACCACAATGTGTCTGGCAGAAGGTTGTGTGCTTTTAATTAAAGCTGGCCAACCAGAGGAGGACGGGGACCGGAGTGTGTGTGTGTGTGAGTGTGTGAGCGTGTGTGTGTGAGCGTGTGTGTGTGTGCGAGCGCGCTCTGCTTGGTTATCTGTAATGGCAGGGTAAGAAGAGAGCGAGAGATAACAGTTGGCTTCTGTGTAATACCTATCGAAAAGGTCAGTTCTCCTCTTCACAAGCTGGCCATCTCTAGGGGCTATGCACACACACACACGGACACACACATGCACACGCACCACGCCAGACAACCCCAGACACTTCAATCCACTTTTGGCCGCAGAGCAAGCTGAATGCTGTCTGTTGAGCTGGACGCAGCTCTCGGTCAGGTGGCCAGACTGGGTGATGAGCCCTTACTGCATCCTGCTGGATGAAACCCGGGGGTGAGAATCACTCCTGACAGGTCACACTGGAAGGTCATTTCACTGAAGGCCCTGAACAGCTTTTACTGCCATTGATTAAAGCTAAGTGGATGAGAGGACAGACGCTAGATGAATTAGCCCACTGGCTAATATTTTGGCCTCTAGCAAATACCTGAGAATGAGAGAGACGGAGAGAGAGAGAGAGAGAGAGAGAGAGAGAGAGAGAGAGAGAGAGGGTAAGGGAGAGACATAGAAGGACATCATTAATGGTGAGAAACAGCAGCAGCTTCCTGGAGGAACCTGATGATTCAGTTAGCTCCTCGTCTCCTCACTGCAACTAGGGCCCGGCCACAGTCTCTCTCACACACACACACAGCGACCAGAGGAGAAACACACATGCACACATTAACAGCTACAACCCCCCCCACCCCCCCATCCAGCCAGCCTCCTACCAGTCCATATCCCACACCAAACAATTAAAAAGACACGCATCACTACACACAATTCATAACACACACACACACACAGCTGTATAGACACCTCGGATTGTTCTAACGCTTCTAACGAACAGCGGAGCACATGACTGAGGGCTTAACACACGCTACACACACTCACACACTGGAGTCACACACATACACACACCACACACACCCCCTGGAGCCATGTCTTTGCTCTGATGAACACTCCGCCAACTCTCCACTGCACCCTGTACTGACCATCACCTAATAACTAGAGACGGCCACTCACAGTGTGTGTGTGTGTGTGTGGGGGGGGGGGGGGGGGGGGGGGGGGTGGGGGGGTTACTTGGTATGCCAGTAGGGCTTTGTCAAGGACAGTGGAGAGATTGAATGGAAAGTATTGATTTTAATCAATAGCGGAACTGCCCCCCACCCACCCACTTTTCCTGCCCCCACCCCCCCACCCCCTCCGTCTCAGGACTGGAAACAGATGTAATTCAATTGTCTGGGTTCTGAGCTGGATCGTTCATACCCCCCCCCCCCCCCCCCCCCCCCAAGGAACTATTGAGTCGGCTGAACCTAATTCTTGTGACCCCCACTGTGTGTGTGTGCACCCTGGTGAGTGTGTGTGTGTGTGTGATGAGCCTGCTTCTACAGGAGATTGGGGGCAGTTCTACACTGTAACTGGACCATTATCTCTCTGATGTCTATGGGGCCCCTGGGGGCCACAAGGCTCCAGTGTGGAGCCAGCGGGCTGATCCTCTCAGCCAGGCCAGCAGGGCTCTCTCTCTCTCCCTCTCCCTGGGTCACAGGGACGCCTGTTCTTACTGTGCTTGGAGAGCTGACAGTAAGGGCTGGGGACTGGGATACAGGTTATTAAAAGGTAGCCCACACAACACACACACACACACCTACAGCCACAGACAGACACACTGCCATGGTGTAAGCTGATTCATAAAAACCCTCCTAGGGAGCGGATGAAAGACGTCAGGGCCAACCCTGGGTGACCAGAGAGGGCCAGAGGGTCACAGAGATGGAGGACAGGCAGTGTATTAGTTGAGCTGAGGAAAGCACCCTGTGTCCATGGATGTACGACCTCTGCAGAACGCACACACACACACACACACACACACACAAGACTCCCTCCGTCTGAGAGTCTGTTTAGCTGTGTGAAGTTTGGTTTGAATGTGAAGTAGGAGAACAGGGAACAGGGAAGAAGTAGGGAGGAGGTAGTCAGATGGGGGGGGGGGATACGGAGGGGGAAGGAGGACAACAGGAGAGGGAGAGCAGGGAGGAGGACAGGTTGGGGAGGGGTCAGGTCAGCTTCAGAGGCGAGGGTCAGAGATCCAGGTGGGTGTGGTCTGCTATCATCACTGCAGTGAGACTGGCTCAGTGTGTGTGTGGCTACTGTGCAGTACTGTGTGACTTCCTCTCTACGGCAACAGCTCTTATTATCCAAACAACCACACACACACACACACACACACACACACACACACACACACACACACACACACACACACACACACACACACACGCACGCACACACACGCACGCGCACGCACGCACGCACGCACGCACACACACACACACACACACACACACACACAACCGATAACAAGCTCAACAAGGCAGGGCAAGACAAGGTGATGAGCATGTAAATGCATCCATCTTGGAGGCAGACAATCTGACGCTCATTTCCTGCCTAAGCAAAACAACAAATAATGACTGCATGCCTGATGGTGTGTGTGTGTGTGTGGGGGGGGGGGGGGGGCTTGTAGCTTGTGCATGAACCAGTAAGCTGTACTGCACTCCAGCTGATGAAGGTAGGGGTCAAGTCATCGCTGAGCTTAATAACGACGACAACTGCTTCTATTACTGAGCACAGCTGTACAGAGGGGGAGCTGAGAGACGGAGGGACTGAGAGAGTCTGAGAGACAGAGACAGAGAGTCTGAGAGAGTCTGAGAGACAGAGAGTCTGAGAGAGTCTGAGAGAGTCTGAGAGACAGAGACAGAGAGTCTGAGAGAGTCAGAGAGAGTCTGAGAGAGTCAGAGAGACAGAGAGTCTGAGAGAGTCTGAGAGACAGAGAGTCTGAGAGAGTCTGAGAGACAGAGACAGAGAGTCTGAGAGAGTCAGAGACAGAGACAGAGAGTCTGAGAGAGTCAGAGACAGAGGGACTGAGAGATTCTGAGAGAGTCTGAGAGACAGAGACAGAGGGACTGAGAGAGTCTGAGAGACAGAGACAGAGGGACTGAGAGAGTCTGAGAGACAGAGACAGAGGGACTGAGAGAGACTGAGAGACAGAGACAGAGGGACTGAGAGAGACAGAGACAGAGGGACTGAGAGAGACTGAGAGACAGAGACAGAGGGACTGAGAGAGACTGAGAGACTGGGAGAGAGACGGAGACTTAGAGAGCCAGAGAGAGCAGGAATCTACATTCAACTTATTATTCTAATGAAAGTTCCCGAGGTCAGAAGAATGTGTTTGATGAACATGAGGCAGGTCAATGCCTCCTTTTCATTAGGCCTGAAGTGACTTGACTTTAAAATGGTAGACCCTGTTAGTACCAGCCAGCAGTACATCACCTACACACTACCTAGCTGAGGTGAGTGGCAGGTGTGTGTGTGTGTGTGTGTGTGTGTGTGGTAGACTGCAGGACTTGGTACAGTGTGTGAGGACTCAACAACATTGCAGGTGAAGATTGACTTTAGAAACAAGATTCTAACTGTGTGGACCTCTCGCTGCTGAACAGCAGGCAAAAATAACACATGGAGGGAGAGAGAGGGAGGGAGGGAGAAAGAGAGGGATGGACAGAGGGCCAAAAGGAGGAGAAAAACACCCTTTCTTGGCAAAACAAGCTTCCAGTTGTGAAGCCGAACAACAACCTGGAGTTAGCTAACACTCTCCCTCCTCGCCATGGCAACAGGCCTCTCGAAAATGACAGTTGTGTCTTTCCCGCCCATGTTGTCAAATCTGACTGAAGCACCTTTTAGATGTGAACATGGTGTACTGTACCTGGCGCACGCACACACACACACACACACACACACACGCACGCACGCACACTCACACACACACCCACACCAACACGCACACACACACACACAGCAGGATATGCTGTGACTCTCGGCCCAGTGTTGAGGGACACGGAGGGAGGAGGAGGAGGAGCAGTGAGGAAGATGGACAGGAGGGAGGAGGAGGAGGAAGGACCATGAATCAACCTGCCTGCCTTCTTCTCAGGAAAAAAACAACAGCTGACAGTGTCATCCATCTTTTATCAAACGGCATCAAAAAAAATACTGAAGTAAAAAAAAAAGAAAAAAAAAAAAGACTTTTCTGGTGAACAAGAACGAGGCTTCTTCTCACGGTCTAACGAGTTACGGCACCCGCACAACAAGGCCTTCTGATCTGGGTGGTTAGCCCGGCTCCCTGGCTGGTTAGCAGGCTGGGTTGTTGCGTTACCTCTGGAGAAATAAGCCTGGCTGGCCCTTTCAGCCCCGGGAGTGATTGAGCTCGTTCCAGACCTTCGACGGCCTCCCGCTGCGCTGCTGCACAAGTCAAAGGCGCTCCTGGAGCCGGAGTACAAGCGGAGGAACGTCCTTTACGATGATTAGCTACCTGCCACGCACTTAGCAGGTAAATGCATTCAAATGTATTCAGCTCAGGCTCACACGCGCTCGCTTAAAAGCCCAGTGTTAAAATCAAGTCCCCCCCTCTCTTGTGTTTCACTCACTCTGGTATTTAATTAGGCTAGCTGGTATTATGAGTGCATTAAAATATGAGTGATTGGTTTAATTGGACTAGCACTTTTTTCCCCTCCTTCAAGATGTTTTCAGCGTTTTGTTAAAGTAGTTCTAAAGCTCTTTCTAGGTAGGCAGAGTTGGATAGTGTGTATGTGTGTGCGTGCGCGCGTGTGTGTGTGTACCAGCGCCCCTGCACACTCTGCAGGATCCCATGATGATGACATCACCACTGGCCACAGCATAGTCCTGCTACCCTCATACTACCTGGGAGGAGGGTAGGTACACACACACACACACACACACACACACACATAATCCACCTACAAAAAAGTTGATTTAGTTTTGAGTCAGAGAAAGAGAGAGGTAGAGAGGGAGAGTTAGAGAGAGAGAGGTAGAGAGAGAGAGAGGTAGAGAGAGAGTTAGAAAGATGGGTTAAGGTAGTGTTAAGTAGAACTAGGTATGAAGAGACACCCCCACCTCCCTAAATAGGTAACAAACATGTAAAAAAAAGGGGGTTTCAAGAGGACAAGGGCCCTCTTTTCAGAGAGAGAGAGAGAGAGGAGAGAGAGAGAGAGAGGATGAGAGAGAGAGGGAGAGAGAGAGAGAGATCAAGACAGACCAGAGAGAGAGAGAGAGAGAGAGAGAGACAATGAGAGAGACAACAAGACAGACCAGAGAGAGAAAGACAAAGAGAGAGAGAGAGAGAGAGAGAGAGAGAGAGAGAGAGAGCAAGACAGACCAGAGAGAGACAGAGAGGAGAGAGAGACAGACAGAGAGAGACAACAAGAGACAGACGAGAGAAAGAGAGAGACACAGGCAGGAGGTGAGAGAGACACAAACAGTCTTGCTAATGAAGCTTATTGGACGGAGCAGAGAGACATTAACGAGGGAGGGCAGCACAGGTGTGGGAGATGTGGAACAGTCAAACACAGCGCTGCCCTTTTCCACAGCTTCTGCTCCCGCTAATAAACAACATCCAATTATCGAAACCCCTCAAAGATCTCTCCAAAGTTTACATTTAGTCTCCAGGACATGGACATCTGCTAAGGCCAGCCTGTTCTCTCACACACACTAGCAACACCACCAGGGGAGGGAGGAGGGAGGGAAGGAGGGGGGGGAGGGAAAGGGGGAGATAAGAGCATGTGTTATAGCCAGCAGGCAGGGAGGCTTCACACTGCTGTACAATCAGCTTCATCAAAGCAACAAATAGTCCAACCACTGAGATACACAAAGCCACTTGCCCTAAATCCAAGGTCCCTCACTAACGCGCACACACACCCACGCGAACGCAACACTTGTACGCACATGCGTGCGCAGAGGTACATCTATTTTGTAGTTCTGTCCAGAGTGACTTGGCCCCTCGCAAACAACTGCATGTCACCATGACGACCGCGCTTGAAGCCTTTTCCAAAAAGTTATTTTAGTCTCAAGATCTCAACTCTTGTGAGCCTTCTAACGCCCACCCCTGTTCTCTGGCGACGGGCTTGTGCATCAGGGAGGTGGTTGGGGGGGGCATGTTTTCTTGGCGACGCTGGGAGACAGACAGATGGGCCATCGGCAGCGTTTCCCAGGTTACGGCAGCGTGGGAGGGGGAGTGACGCTGAGGCTAAGCCCAGGAACCCTCTCTGGCACGAGGAGAGCCGCATGCTCGCTCTGCTCCACAGCCATGACTCAACCAAGACTGGAGACTAGTGTGAGAAGAGAGACAGAGAGAGAGAGGAAAACACAGAGAGGAAGAGAGAGACTGAGGGAGAAAGAGACAGAGAGACTGAGGGAGAGAGAGGAGAAAGAGAGACAAACAGAGAGAGAGAGAGAGACAGAGAGAGAGAGACAGAGAGAGTGAAAGAGAGGGACAGGAAGCACCTGTTGATACAGGGGGTAAGAGCTGCTGAGGTCCAGCTCACAGGAAGCAGAAGGTAAACTCGGCCTATTAGACAAGGAGCTGGGAGTCATCGAGTTAATTCTCTTAATCAAAAGCCGAGTTGATTGAATTCAAATACAAACAGAAGTTAATTGCATTGTTTTCCCTTGCTTGTTCGTTAAGAGTTTATTAATCAGCCCCTGATTAATTTGCTGATGCCTCTGGCACAGCTGGCGCTAATAGAGAACACCATGTCTGTTCAGCTTTTCCAAATTAGAAGATTTTGATTGAAATGTTACGGACAAAACTTTGTCTGGGAATGGGGAAAGTTTATTTAGCGACACTGAAGGGGGATCCTTCTAAAACACTAGATCTTAAGTCTAGAAACCATGATTTCTCTTAGATATATCTATTAAGGATAGGGACTGGAAGCCAGTCTTTTCATTAAGGTTACATTAAGTACCATGTCGCTACACGTCGCAAATTACTTGTGTAATGCTTCCTACTGTAGGTGTCACTGTGTAGGTACAAGCTAGTTAATGTAACCTTTGTGTGAAGGGTTGCCCAAAACTGCAGAGAGCAGTTTAAATAGCCAGAAGGAACACACACACACTCACACAGACACACAGACACACACAGACACACACACACACACACACACACACAGACACACTCACTTACTCACTTCTAGCTTATTCAATCCTTGCCAGAACTAACATTTCGCCTACAGCTTCCAACTGTGCCTGTTTTATTTATTTATTTTGTTCATAGCTTGCTGTGCCCTTTAAATATTTCTTTTAATAAAACGACAAAATATAAACAGATGGTTCTCCGCATGTATTTGCAAATTCATATCACGCCACCAAGTCTTTATTTTATTCGATTTTTTCCTAATATGAGTGGTTTAGGTGGTGTTTTCAGTCAAAGCCCCTCCATTTCCCCCTGGCATTAATAATAAAGTTGGGGTACCGCGTCTTTTCACGGGGGCTGTGTGGAGATAATTAAATCCCAACTAAAAGCAGAATAGTGTTTCTTTAATTGGAATTTAATTATAGTAAACACAGTGATCTTTTCTCTGTCGATGCCTTTGTCTCTGGTTTTGTTTCGTTTTCCCTGATAGCACCAGGGGGTCTGGAGAGCAAACGGAACGAGCAGAACCGATACAAAATGTATAAATAATTAAACTAATTAATAGAATAAAGCCACAGATGAGCAGGCACACACTTATCGTCAAACGTTATGTTAATTAATATACTAGGATGCAGGTTTGTATCACAACTGGAAACCATCAATCAAGGTCAAAGCAGAACTGACCACGACTGACATCTGGTTTCTGATGGAGAGAGAGAGAGAGCGAGAGAGAGAGGGAGGGAGAGAAAGCGAGAGAGAGAGGGAGGGAGAGAGAGAAAGCGAGAGAGAGAGCGAGAGAGAGAGGGAGGGAGAGAAAGCGAGAGAGAGAGGGAGGGAGAGAGAGAAAGCGAGAGAGAGAGGGAGGGAGAGAAAGCGAGAGAGAGAGAGAGAGAGGGAGGGAGAGAAAGCGAGAGAGAGGGAGAGAGGAGACATAATCAGGCAGTGCATCTATCTAACACAACACTGTGCGCTGTGCCATGAAACGGAGCAGCACCTCTAGTGTTGGAGGACGGTACTGCACTGTCACCATCACCCACCTGAGGTCATTAAGAAGACAACAAGCCCCTTTGCACTGCTCATCACCAGCCATCCAAGAAGCGAAAGCACAGGTACTTATGAACACACACACACATGCACCTGTTTAGGGCCCTATAGCCCCAATATGAAGCAGTGCAATTAGAAGGGAGATGAGAAAGAGATCGAGAGCAGGAGAAGGGGGGGGGGGGGGGAGTTCAGAAGCTTGTCACCACAGTCATTATTAGTTACCGCTTCATTAGATCCCCACCCCTCCTCCAATAATGAGATAAGTGACCAGAGCAGCAGGGATGTAGTGATTAGACCTGCTGTTAACTCTGGAGGACTGATGCACATGACTCCCACACTCCCAGAGCCAGGCCTGCTCTCTCACCCTGACGGCCAGACTGCAGACGGTTGCCACTCCATCTCAGCAGGAACCCCATCCCTCCCTGGGGCCGGTGAGGTGCCTTGGTCCTCTCTTAACCCCTGATCACCCCCCATTCTCCTCCTTACCCAGCCTCTACCCCCCACCCCCCCTCCCCCCCGCCCACCCAGCCTCACTTAGCTCAGGTGAAGTTGCTGCCTTCAGAACTGTTTATGTTTTGCCTGGAAGACTGTTTATTATTTATTTGACCTTCCCAGCATGTGATTCCCTGGTGGAGGTGTAAAGTGCCCCCTTGATGCTGGCCATGTTGGAAGAGAGAGGGAGGGAGAGTGGGGGAGAGAGAGAGAGAGAGAGAGAGAGAGAGGGAGTAAACAAATAGAAGTAGGGATAGGAGGAAAGAGAGTGAAAGGCCACATAGATATTTCTTGTGAATGACTCCACATGGTGAAAACATTTCTTCCGAGTTATTACACAAGTTTAAACCTCTTTGTTCTCCACTTTTTCTTATTTGCTGTGGGTGAAAGAGCAACCAAAGCAATAATATCACATTAATAATACACTAACAACCTTTATTCTGAAAAGTTCCCCTGCTGTCCTTTCCGGGTGGGTTCAGATGAGTTATTTTTTTGGAGGGGGTTGTTGGTTTGGGGAAGATGTGAGTCTGTATAATAAACGAATATAACCTTTCAGCTGTGTTTTCAGTCTGGAAGATGGTATCACCTCAGAAGGCCATCGCTGGACAGGGAGAGCTGCTCCGAGTCCCAAAGGAGGAGCTATCTAGGCCCTGAGGGAGGGGAGGCGGGGGGCGAGGGAGCAGATAAGGAGTAAGGAGGAGGAGTGCGGAGCAGACAGGGAGCTCAAACTGACCCAGGGAATCACGCCACACACACACACACACACACACACACACACCAGACCAGGTACACTAACTGTAAATATTACACCTGGAAGAGGTGTGAATGGTAATACTAATAGCTGTTAGATGAGAGCTGCTATTGATCAGCAGCTAGCCTCCAAGCACCAGGGTTAGACCAGAAGAGGGAACAGAGGAAGCAGAGGGAGGGATGGGCTGGTAAGAGGGAGGTGGAGAGAGGAAGGTGAGGAGAGGGAGGTGGAGAGAGGAAGGTGAGGAGAGGGAGGGAGGTGGAGAGAGGGATCGGCAGCAGGTGGAGAGATGTAGGGTTTGATAGAGGGACTAAAATGAAGGCATCAGAGTATCCTTTAAGGAGACAGACCCTGGACGGCTGGCTGGAGGCTGAGGAGCCTGGTATCCCTCCCTCCCTCCCTTCCTCCCTCCCTCTCTCTCTCTCTCTCTCTCTCCTTACCTCTCCGTTTTCTCCCTCTTCCACCTCTCCCGTTTCTCTCTCTGGAAATCTGTCAATCTCAGAGCTTCTTAAAACACCAACTTCAAGAGGGGAAGGTGTGTGTGTGTGTGTGTGAGCGTAATAATTTGCCATGCGGGAAGAGCACATTCCATGTTAATGAGCAGGGGGAATCGGATAACAACAGGCTGGTTGTTGTGGCTCACTCCAATCCTGCCACCCAGTCTTTATCGATCTGCTGTTACAGGTCACAGTTACACCTGATTTATACAGCCTGCCACCATCTGTGTGTGTGTATGCGTGTGTTCATGTGCGTCAACAGCCAAATGCCACCTTGGCAGTGTTTTTTGTTGCGTGCAGCCTCTCCCAGACAGAGGGAGTTTGAGTCACAGATCAGTTCGGCCCAGATCAGTCACAGCAGCATCGTGGGCGTCCGTGACAATGCTTCTGCTGCGATGAAGAACTCTGATCTGGGGCATCTCTCCATGCTAGCGACATTGGCATCAAGTGTATGAAACGTGTGTGCGAACACAAGCAAAAATGCTCACACACACACACACACAGTTTCAGCAGGGTAGATGGTCTGAACACCTTGTGGTTTTGACTGTTCCTCTGAGGCCCTGAAATTAACTTTTTAAATAATGTTTGAAGACTCTTCATAATTCATGGTTCCTGCTAGGAGGGAGGAAGTGTTCTCCAGAGATCCTAAAAATATAACCGCATACTTCCTCATGCAGATCAAACTGACGTGAACATGTGTGGATACCACACACATTCTCTCTCTCTCTCTCTCTCTCCCTCGGTCTCTTCTTTTTCCACACTCTTTGACTCTTCATCATTCCCACCCGTCTCTCTCTCTAATTCGGTCTTGTTCACCCTGTCTTCCTGCCTGTCTTTCCGTCCATCTCTCTCTCTCTCTTTCTGCCTCTGCCTACTTCTCCTCCCTTTCCTCTCGCTCTTCTCCTTTAATTTACTCTTTGACACACACGCGCACACACACACACACAGAGGGTTATGCAGACAGATGCACATCCACAGAATCAAGGGTGCAGTTAACTGGGCTGACCTGGTAATATGACTACTTCACTCATCCTTATTGGTGTGTGTGTGTGTGTGTGGGGGGGGGTGTGTGTGTGTGTGTGTTTTCATTCCATTACCATGGACCTCTACTCAGAGGGAGTCTATATAAATGCCACGGTAGTCAATAATATTATCACATCAACTCATTATGCATGTAGCATGTGTGCGCGTGTCTGTCTGAGCATGCGTGTGCGTGTACGCTGGCGAGAATGATCATCCAAACAGGACAGAGAGAAAGACAGTGGCCACACATTTGCATGTATAATGAAAGTGTGTGTGGGATGGACAGCATGTTCACAGAGCAGCAGAGGGATATTAAGACGTGTTAAATAAAAGGGGAGTGGGCATTAGATGAGGCCAGCTGATTAGGGAGGCATTGATTACACAATGCCTCTGGGTCAGAGACAATGGATGGAAAAATAGCCCCCCCTCAGACACAATCAAAGGCGCCCCGCACACCACCCCCATTTCTGTTTGGTATCTCTTACAAGTCGTCCATCAGTCGTAACGTTCTCCCTGTCCCCTCCCCAAGGCTGTAGACTGATCATTAACAGATTGAGTTTACAGGATGACGCCCTTCTGATGTGAGCCCCCCCCTCACCACCGCTCTCCCCGGTCACCATGGTGACAACAGGGCTGGAGCGTGGCTGTTCCCCAGGATGCGTACGTTTGACGAGAAGGTCATGGACCCCGCACAAGACGGCTCCCGGTCTCCCGCGGCGACAAAGGAAACAGCCAATTAGGTGCGGCGGCGGAGGCAGAGGCAGGGGTGTGCCCCGCTCGTCCATCAAGACCAGAAACGAGCTGAGCCTTGAACCCAGCTGTGTGTGTGTGTGTGTGTGTGTGTGTGTGTGTGTGTGTGTGTGTGTGTGTGTATCTGGACGTCTGAGGGTGTGTGGCCATGTCTATGTGTCTGTGTGTGGGAAGGTTGACTGTGTACTTCAGTGTGTGTGTGTGTGTGGGAGAGAGAGAGAGAGATAGAGCGAGAGAGAGATAGAGAGGGAGCGAGAGAAATAGAGAGAGAAATAGAGAGAGGGAGAGAGTGAGAGAGACGGAGAGAGAGGGAGAGAGAGAGAGAGAGATAGAGAGCTAGAGAGAGAGAGCTCATCTCATCTCATCCTCACTGAAGGGTCTCACCTTGCTCAGCAGATAAGCAGGTTACCATGGAAGTGTTCAGACAAGAGTCCTGGAGAGGAGCTCAAGCCTCTCCAAACTGCATTAACAGTGTGTGTGTGTGTGTGTGTGTGTGTGTGTGTGTGCGTGTGTGTTATGGAAATGACATGGAGACCCTCTGCAGGGGTCTGGGAGGAGGAGGGGCAGAGAAGAAGAGGTAACTAGATGACAGGTGGAAAACTGGTGGGATGGAAATACTCAACACAAACACACACACGCACAACAGGACCTTTGCAAAGTCTAATGTACTCGCCCAGATGCCAGTCTTTCTACTACACCAGAGACACATGCCCTCCAGAGACCCCTGGTACTGTACCCCCCCCCCCCCCCCCCCCCCCCCCCGTCCCCCCTGCTGGTCTCCAGGTGGAAGGGAGAACAGCTGGAGGCCCCAGATGTTGTTGATTTCCTCAGGCTAACAGACAGGCTAAAACACCTGCATCTCACACACACACACACACACACACACACACCAGAGATCAGCAGACTCCCTCACTCCCTCACTCTCAAAGTAGAGCTGCTAAACTATTATTAGACACACACTGAAAGTGTGTGTATGAGAACCTGTTGATTTCTGGGGAGAGAGAGAGATAGAGAGGAGAGTGAGAGAGAAAGGAGCTTGAAGGAGGGTGACTGACTGTCAGAAGAAGAAGAGGAGGAAGAGGAGGAGGAGGAAGACAAGAACAGGATGAATATTTCATCCTGGTTAAAACACAGCGAGGGGCACGCGTTGGTTTAAAACATTAATGTCCATCCAGATGGCCCCACTCTAAACACAAGGCCTGATCTGTGAAGTGCTGTTGATGAGAGACAAGCAAGTACACGCCCACACACACCCACATACAACCACACACACCCACACATACACACACACACACACACACACACACACACTGAGGGGTAGAACCCAGAGAGCACTGGAGAGAGCCACGGAAGACCAAGAGAACACAAACTTTAGATCTGTCTGTTCAAGTAAACATCACATCCCAGAGGAGGAGGAGACAGCATCCATTATGAACACGACTGAGACGAGACACAATCTACACAGGATGTACGGACCAGCAGACAGGAAGTCACGCCGGCCGCTGATGTAACGCTGGAGCTAACGTCAAAATGGATCCCAAAACGGCCGCGACAACACGCTAGCAGAGCCCAGCTAACACGCAAGCAGAGCCCAGCTAACACGCTAGCAGAGCCCAGCTAACACGCTAACAGAGACCAGCTAACACACTAGCAGAGCCCAGCTAACACGCTAGCAGAGCCCAGCTAACACGCTAACAGAGACCAGCTAACATGCTAGCAGAGCCCAGCTAACACGCTAGCAGAGCCCAGCTAACACGCTAGCAGAGCCCAGCTAAAACGCTAGCAGAGACCAGCTAACACGCTAGCAGAGCCCAGCTAAAACGCTAGCAGAGACCAGCTAACACGCTAGCAGAGCCCAGCTAACACGCTAGCAGAGCCCAGCTAACATGCTAACAGAGCCCAGCTAACACACTCCGCTGCCACCGTTCCACTGCCCCCCGGCCTCCCAGAGCAGCTCGTCTGCCAAAAGAAACACAAACCTGCTTTTAGTACATTTACAGCCCATGTCTCTGTGAGCCACTTGGCAGCTGGACAAGGCTGGCGGCTGGAGAGTGTGTTTTTAATGAGTGAGCTCGCTGGAGATGGAGGGAGCAGTTAGAGGTTAGGGAGCGGGCGTCTGGTGGTGGGCAGGGGGGCCCAGGGAGGGGGACCCACAGCTCTGGAACACAGCCACGTTCACGAACACACAAACACAGATGCTGTGCAGTTGTACAGCAGAGAGGAAGACCTGAAGGTGATGGAGAAGAAGAGGTGCGCTGTTGTTCAAAACAGTCCCAGCAGCCTCTGAGGACAGGGGGAATAAAGAGCTCTCTGTCTCACATACACACACACACACACAACACACACAACACAAACACACACCTGTCCTTGTGTTTGTCTACCTGTTTTGTTTACAACGCATTCCATTATTCAATACCCCGTCACAGGAACGCAGCTTCTGTGTGTGTGTGTGTGTGTGTGTGTGAGTGTGTGTGTGTGAGAAGAGAGAGAGATCGTCCTCTGGGGTGTTGTGGAGCGCAGTAGAGTTGTGACAGGTAGATAATACCGGAGATGAATAATTCAAAATGGCGTAAAGCTAGCGAGCAAGCGACAGGCGAGGGTGCGGAAGGCAAACATGGCTGTCCTGTGAATAAATCAACACAGTAACAGACACAACAGCTCTGTGCTCCTCTCCTGTGGTTGCTTAAACCTGATTAAGCGAGCTATGATAGCCCCTTTAATGATTCAACGGCTTTTAAAAGACACCTTCGCACTTCACCGGTACAAAGTAATTTACTCTTGGCTGCAGTGGTTTTACATTGGTGTTTACTGAAGTTCATTGAGAGACAGAGACCGACAACGAGAGACAGAGATAGACAACGAGAGACAGAGAGACAGACAGACAGAGATAGACAACGAGAGACAGAGAGACAGAGAGAGAGAGAAACAAAGAGAGACAGACTGAGACAGACAGTGAGAGACAGAAAGACAGAGACAAACAGAACAGGTGTGTCCCTCTCCAGAGAGGCAGGGCCAGTGACTGGACTGTGATTGGTGGAGGGCTGACCTGTTCTCTGGCAGCCGAAGGTGAGCGCCAGTCTGCTGAGTAGAGCAGGGTTGTCATAGCGATCCTCGTCAGCCTGCACCCAGAAACATCCCTCCGACATCTCCTGGGGGCGGATCTACACACACACACGCGCACACACACGTGTGCACACACACACACACACATATCGGTGAGAAAGTCTAAGACTAAGGTAAAAAACCCTAAAGATCTGTGTCGTAAACAACCTGCAGATCACATGACAAACATCCGCGTGTGTGCATGACTGTGTGTGTTGTGTGTGTGTTGTGTGTGTGTTGTGTGTGCTTTGTAAGTGTGTAGTGTGTGTGCTGTGTAAGTGTGCAGTGTGTGTGTGTGTGTCAGACTACCATACAGAGGCCTGCATGGGGAGACTGCAGACAGCTGATCAATTTGATGATGTGTTTCTCTCCATCACCAAACAAAGAGGAGACACAGAGACTGAAGGAGTGTGTGTGTGTGTGTGTGTGTGTGTGTGTGTGTGTGTGTGTGTGTGATGGACAGAGCCCTCTGCAGTCCTGCTGTCTCCAGACAGTGCGAACACAGCCCTGTAGAGAAGATGAACGAGGAGACTTCAAGATCACCAACAGCACTCAGCCCATCGATCTCTTCCTGAATCATCCAGCAGCCCACAGAGAAAGAGTGTGTGTGTGTGTTTGTGTGTATCTACATCAGAAGCATGACTGTCAATTTTGGGGTGAATTGTGTGCAGGGACAATTTGAAGCCTGCTGTGTGTGTTTGTGTGTGTTTGTGTGTGCGAGCCAGCGTAAGGAAGTGCAGCGTGCCAGACAGCCTGAAGAGATTCCAGGAGCCCATCCTCCTGGCAGGCTACATTAAGGATGGGAGAGCGGGCAGGGCTGGGGAGCGGCCCCAGGCTGGGGGGACGGGGGGGGGGGGGGACGGGGAGCCCAGGGGTTTACCAGACTCCGTCATCAATATTCAACATCTTCCACAGCTGGGCTGCGGAGCCACAGCCCTCCTCCAGTCCTGTTAGGGGGCCATCATGGAGCATCTCAGCCCAGGACCAAACGCACGCTTCAGCTTGCTAAACAGCTGCGGCCACGCGGAGCCACGGAGAGGCACATTCAATTATTAATTGGCACGATGTAAACTAATATCGCCGGGACGACGCGATGAACATCTGGTGAGGCGAGGGTGACAATAGCGCGGCCCGCGAGCTCTGCCGAGGTTTTAATGACTGTTGGCACGGACCTGGAGCAACATCTGTACGAGGAGAGCGCTGCCATCGTTTGTCAAAAACTAAGTTAGGCTGGGCTGTAGTGTTGGACAGGTTCTGCACACTAACAGCGGACACCTCTGTCTCTCTAACTTTGTTACGCTGCTACTAGAAAGCTGCACTCCACTATCTCACTCACTCTCAAGGCAGTTTGAAGTAGTGAGCCTACTGGTGGTGCCGTTGATCGCAGGTTGAGGTTGATTCAAACTTTCGGAGGCGGCGAGATCTGGATGAAAAGCGCGTAACCATCCGAGAGCTGACAGGAAGCGAGAGGGACAGGAGGCGAGAGGGACAGGAAGTAGCTTACCTTGGACCAGTTGAGGCGCTTCATGGAGGTCTCAGGCTTGAAGTCCTTCCTGGGTCGCAGGCCGTAAGGCAGGGCGTGGTGGGGAGGCGAGGTCGACCCCGGGAAGCCTGGCGGGGGTGGGGGGGGAGGGGCGCCGAAGGGGGGAGGCACTCCAGGTGTGGGGGGAGGAGGGGGGAAGCCGGGCAGTGGAGGGGGCGGGGGAGGAGGGGGCGGCCCACCAGGGGCCCCGGGTGCAGGAGGAGGGGGTGGGGGAGGGGGGAAGGAGGCCTGGTGGGCACCAGGGGGGAGGGACACGGAGACCGTTCCAAACTGAGGGAAGGGGGGGGGGGGGGGGAGGAGACAGAGTGAGATTTGTTAACCCTACAGCGAGGGTTTGATTGGACGATCATGTAAAGCTGAGATGCAGTGATTGGCTGTCGACATGTGCTGAAACCCACTACAGGTGAATCAATGGTTGAATAGTAAACCTCTCAAGTCAGATGAAATGTTTCCAGGAAAAAAAACGACACCGGGGTTTCAGTTGTTCATGTGCATTAAAACAGGCCTCACAATCAATACCTGATTGAGCTAATGGCTCACAGGGAAATAGATGAAGCCTCTGTTTGAGTGTGCGTGCCTGTGTGTGTCTGTGTGTGTGTGTGGTGTGTGTATGTGTGTGTGTCGATGCAAACGAGATGTAAAAGTAAGCACTGGATTGTTTAAGCCCTGTGACAAATAAACTGTAGGAGAGGGATACAAAAAGAGAGGGAAACATGAATATAGAGAGAGCAAGAGAGAGATAGAGAGAGAGAGTGGGGGGGGATTGAGAGAGACAGAGAGAGAGAAAGAGAGATGGGGGGGACAGATAGGTTGAAAGAGACAACAGGAGATATAGATGTAAGTGATGATAGAAGCTCTGGCCTAGCATCTTCTGTACAAAAGCAACACTGTGCACATGATAACAGCTGGGCTGTCTTATCTGGTGGGTTACTGCACGCTGGCCATCACACAGACACACACACACACACACACACACACACACACACACACTCTCTCTCTCTCTGCACGCAGCTTCAGCATGTCCTGTGGTCATGGCAGTCTCTGTGTGGATTTGTAGAATCAGATGACAGGCTTCACACTGTCTGATGAAGGAGCTTTGACAAGAGCTTGTGGAGAGGCGCTTTGGCAGTCAGATTCAGTTCTGAAGAGTGTGTGTGTGTGTGTGTGTGTGTGTGTGTGTGTGTGTGTGTGTGAGGGAGGGAGGCATGGAAGCCTCTCCCAGGTTCTGTGTGAATCATCTCACATGCTAACACTGAGCAATACCCCTCAGTCACACAAGTCTCTCCTCTCCTCCTCCTCCTCCTCCTCCCAGCTAACTCTCCTCTCCTCTTCCCCCCCAACATCAGCTAACTCCAGGCCTTCTCTACCAAAACAGGTTCAAACTCCACCTTGTAAGCAGACTGAGAGTGCAGGGCCGAGCAGGAAGCTAATAGCTTATTGATCCTGACGGGAGTTTTAGATGAGAGAGACCAGAGATCTGAGGAGGGGCTGTGCTGGGGAGGGGCTGTGCTGGGGAGGGGCTGTGCTGGGGAGGGGCTGTGCTGGGGAGGGGCTGTGCTGGGGAGGGGCTGTGCTGGGGAGGGACTGTGCTGGGGAGGGACTGTGCTGGGGAGGGGCTGTGCTGGGGAGGTGCTGTGCTGGGGAGGGGCTGTGCTGGGGAGGGGCTGTGCTCAGGAGGGGCTGTGCTGGGGAGGGGCTGTGCTCGGGAGGGGCTGTGCTCGGGAGGGGCTGTGCTGGGGAGGTGCTGTGCTGGGGAGGGGCTGTGCTGGGGAGGGGCTGTGCTCAGGAGGGGCTGTGCTCAGGAGGGGCTGTGCTCAGGAGGGGCTGTGCTGGGGAGGTGCTGTGCTGGGGAGGGGCTGTGCTGGGGAGGGGCTGTGCTCAGGAGGGGCTGTGCTCAGGAGGGGCTGTGCTCAGGAGGGGCTGTGCTCTGGAGGGGCTGTGCTGGGGAGGGGCTGTGCTCAGGAGGGGCTGTGCTCTGGAGGGGCTGTGCTGGGGAGGGGCTGTGCCGGGAGCCTACCCCAGGCTCTCTCTGTAGACCACACACACGGAGAGGTGTGTGCGTGAGTACATGTGTGTTTTAGTGTCTGTTAATTAGACTAGTTAGTGTGTGTTATTTGTGTCTGTACATGTGTGAGTTAATATGTTGTGTTTATCGCCTGTGGGACTGTGTGTGTGTGTGTGTCTCATAAGTCAGCTTTATTGCTTTATTCTATGTGCGTAACTCCATACTGGCCATTAATTACTGTGTGGTTCTGTGTGTTTGGATGTATACTATGTGAGAATGTGTATTGTGTGTGTGTGTTGTGTGTGTGTGTGTGTGTGTGTGTGTGTGTGTGTGTGTGACTCTGGGGACCCTCAGTGCTGTTTGAGCATTCTCTGTGTGTCTGTTTACTCTCCGAAATTGAAAATTTATCAGAAAAGGAGGTTAACCTCCTTTCCTTTCTGCTCTTCAGTGTGCTCTTATCTCCCAGTCCAACAGATGAGGGGGAGAGACGCAAGGAGAGAGAGGGAAGAGGAGAGGGGGAGAGGGGGAGGTAGGAAGGGAGAGCAAGAGAGAGAGGGAGGGAGAGCGACAGCAATAGAAAGTGCTGAATGAAATACAGTGAAAATAAAGATAGAGATCAATTGAAGGAGTGTATAAATGTACCTGGTATTTGAAGGTATGTCTTGTGTGTGTACATGGGAAGTGAAGGTGTGTGTGTGCATGAGTGAAGTGAAGGTGTGTGTGTGTGTGTGTGTGTGTGTGTACCTGAGATCTAAAGGCCTGCAGTTCAGCTTGCAGCTCAGTGATCTTTTCCTCGCTCTTCAGCAGCCGAGCCTGGGTCTCCTGCCTGGCTAGGAACTCTTCCTCAAACTGACACACACACACACACACACACACACACACACACACACACACACACACACAGGTATGAGTATGTGAATGAGTGTGAGTGTCTGAGTGTGTGTGTGTGTGTGTGAGCGTCGGTGTGTGTTTGTGTACCTTCTGGGCCCAATCGGAGGCTCTCTGCTCGTACTCGTCCAGACGTGTCTTGTCCACACACACCTCTGGAAGCAGCACACACACACACACAAACAAACACACACACACACACACACACAGAGGAACATGTGATCCAGGGCCCACAACAGCTGTAATGCCTGTGTGAAAAGCGTGTGTGTACCTATATGTTCATTGTGCACATATATGTGTGTGTGTGTGTGTGTCTGTCTGTGTGTGTGTGTGTGTGTATCTGTGTGTGTGTCTATGCGTGACTGTGTGTGCTTGCTTGCCTAGCAGGTGGCTGAAGTCCACATCGAGCCGTTTGCGGTAGCTGAAGTCAGGGTCTGTCCCACTGCGATGGAGCACGATCTGAGAAACACACTCCTCTATAATCCTGTAATACTGAGGTCTGGGGGAGCAACACACAGGAGGGGGGAGGGAGGGAGGGAGGGGGGAGAGAGAGTGACTGTAGACATGTTAAACTCAGCAGGTCATTAATCCTGCAGTCTATCACAGCCCCCCCCCCCCCCCTCTGTTTAAACACAGCACTGCTAATCCTCATTTTGTACAAAACACAGACTGAGGCAAGATGGAGTCTCCTGTGTGTGTGTGTGTGTGTGCATGAGACATGCAAGTTGAAAACTGTATAAGCGCTCAACAGGGATGTGTACACAGACATACACACTCCTCAATACACACACAAACACACTCCCTCTGTGTCAGTGACTGTCAATACAGTATTACCAGGAAGGCAGCCTCTAACACAGGCTATCCTACCACACACCTCACTGTTAATACAGTTCTGCCAGCAACACATTCTTAGTTCTGACCAATCACAGGCTGCGCTCCGGCACCGGGCAAGGCCAGAGTGCGGAAACCTTGACTCCAGATGAGAGTTTAACACCAGAGGTCCGTGACTCCAAGGCTCTCTACAACAATGTATGGCTCTCAGTCAGAATCAATAGGGAACACCGTCCACTTAATCTGACAGGGCAACACGTCCACACCCCTGACAGCCCCCCACCTCCCTCTCTTTACCTCTGCCTCACTGTCTATGAAACTGAGGAGAAGTGGAGTCAGACTGGCGGAGTCAGAGCTGCAGACTGGCGGAGTCACAGCTGCAGACTGGCGGAGTCACAGCTGCAGACTGGTGGAGTCACAGCTGCAGACTGGTGGAGTCAAAGCTGCAGACTGGTGGAGTCAGAGCTGCAGATTGGTGGAGTCAGAGCTGCAGACTGGTGGAGTCACAGCTGCAGACTGGTGGAGTCACAGCTGCAGACTGGTGGAGTCAGAACTGCAGACTGGTGGAGTCAGAGCTGCAGACTGGTGGAGTCAAAGCTGCAGACTGGTGGAGTCAGAGCTGCAGACTGGTGGAGTCACAGCTGCAGACTGGTGGAGTCAGAACTGCAGACTGGTGGAGTCAGAACTGCAGACTGGTGGAGTCAGAACTGCAGACTGGTGGAGTCACAGCTGCAGACTGGTGGAGTCAGAGCTGCAGACTGGTGGAGTCAGAGCTGCAGACTGGTGGAGTCACAGCTGCAGACTGGTGGAGTCAGAACTGCAGACTGGTGGAGTCAGAGCTGCAGACTGGTGGAGTCAAAGCTGCAGACTGGTGGAGTCAGAGCTGCAGACTGGTGGAGTCACAGCTGCAGACTGGTGGAGTCAGAGCTGCAGACTGGTGGAGTCAGAGCTGCAGACTGGTGGAGTCAGAGCTGCAGACTGGTGGAGTCACAGCTGCAGACTGGTGGAGTCAGAACTGCAGACTGGTGGAGTCAGAGCTGCAGACTGGTGGAGTCAAAGCTGCAGACTGGTGGAGTCAGAGCTGCAGACTGGTGGAGTCACAGCTGCAGACTGGTGGAGTCAGAGCTGCAGACTGGTGGAGTCAGAGCTGCAGACTGGTGGAGTCAGAGCTGCAGACTGGTGGAGTCAGAGCTGCAGACTGGTGGAGTCAGAGCTGCAGACTGGTGTGAACACCTGCCTCCTCAGAAGCACCACAGCTCGCTTCGCTGCTCAGCAGAGATGTGACGCCTATTTATAGACAGGCGATGACACAGGCGCCCTGTCAGTGCGACCCAAAATCAAAGAAGAAGAAGCGGAGGGCGGGTACGAGGAGTAGGCACGGCGACGGTCGCTAAAGCAACGTAATTGAACAAGCGCAGGCGAAGCGCCGAGCGACGGGGTAATGACTCCGGCAGGGAGGGGGGGTGTTAAATGAATGCTGTGTTCTACTGCTAATTACAAGACACGTTAGATACAAGAGGAAATGCCCCCCCCCCCCCCCCCCCCCCAGAGAGGCATGATGATAGCAGCCATATTCCTCAGTTAGGAAAGCTGATCTTTTGATCAAGGCCAGGTTTATCTCCTCTCCAACTGCGCATCTGAGCTGCACATAAAAAGCCCTTTTGAAAAGCACCATTAGAGGAGGGATAAAGCATCACACTGGAGCCTTGGAGCCTTCAGATGACTGCCAGATGAAAGCTGCTGCATTCTCTTTGTGGGCCAAAGTCATTGAGCTGTTTGCGGCTGCGTGTGCGTGTGTGTGTGTTTGAGCACAAGCTCAAGAGTAAGAACTATGTCCACATTTTATGACCCTCATGCACTTGGTAATAGTGCTCAGTAAAAAGGATGCATGAGTGTGAGCGCGTGTGTGTGTGTGGTTTACCTAACAAAGTAGTCGTTGCGTATCAACATGAGGTGTTGCAGGATGGACAGGAAGTAGGTTTCGGCTGGACTGTCCTTCACCAGGCTGTGAACCACGTTGAACACGTCACACACATCACTGCAGCGTTGTTAAGGAGCGTACACACACACACTTTGAGTACACAAGCGAATGGGAGGACACTAAGAGTCCTAATGAGACAGTGGGAGAAGTGTCATCTGTTGTTGTGAATACATCACAGGGAGGGAGGGAGGGAGGGAGGGAGGGAGGGAGGGAGGGAGGGAGGGAGGGAGGGAGGGAGGGAGGGAGGGAGGGAGGGAGGGAGGGAGGGAGGGAGGGGTGAGCAGTAAGGATACTCCATCTCTGCTCTGATGTCCTCCAGCCTGTGGGAGAACTCCAGCAGATCCTCCTCCTTATGCTCCTCAAACACCTTCAGCTGGATGTCCAACGCCTCGTTCCTGATGACCGACAAGCTCTGAAAACAGGGGGGAGAGAGAGAGAGAGACAGACAGGAGGATAGAGAGAGAGGGGCAAGAGAGAGAGAGAGAGAGAGAAGGGGGATAGAGAGAGACAGGATGATAGAGTGAGAGGGGCAAGAGGTAGAGAGAGAAGGGGGATAGAGAGATGAGGGAGAGATGGTGGACGATATGGACATAATATATATGCAGACAGTGTGGGATAAACATGTATATAGAGATGTGGCGGTGGTGGGGGGTGGGGGTGGGGGGGTGTAGAAGGAGAGAGATAAGATCAGTCTGCTTCTCCAGAACAGTAAATCATGTAGAGATGCTGTCCAGAGTGTCTCTCAACACAGCCTGTCCTCTCTTCACCACACTACCCTGAACAGCCATGTTGGAACCTCATATGTTAAGGTTGTTAGCCAGTCCAATTTGTTTAGTAGTTTGCTTAGTTTTGCACTCTCTCTCTCTCTCTCTCTCTCTCTCTCTGTCTCTCTCTATCTCTATCTCTCTCTCTATCTCTATCTATCTCTCTCTCTCTATCTATCTATCTCTCTCTTTCTTCATCTCTCTCTCTCTCTATCTCTCTCTGTTTCTCTCTGTCTCTCCCTTCCTCTCCCTCTATCTGTCATACATTTTCCACCCTTATTGCCTCTCCGTTCCCTCTTCCTTTTAAATCTCATTTTCTCTCCTACCCTCCCTCTCTCCCCCTCCCTCCCTCTCTCTCTCCCCCTCGCTCCCTCCCAGGTGATGGAGAGGTTTAAACGCAGAGTGCCGGCAGCAGCAACAGTCACAGAGCAGCTGATTGGCTGTTGCAGGGTGGGCGTGGCTCCAGACAGCAACCTCTCCTCTGGGTGTGATCAGCGGCAAAGGTTAGAGAGCGTGTGTGTCTTTCCAGGTGTGTGTGCGTGTGTGAATGGTCAGTGTGTGTGTGCTTACCGGCAGGATCTCCTTGAGGCCACAGCGCATGAACTCATTCCTGATGTGCAGCCTGAAGTCCAGCTCGTCTGGAGAGGTGACCAGGGCGTTGATGAGCTGCATGCAGGCCACCTACACACACACACACACACACACACACACACACACACACACACACACACACACACACACACACACACACACACACACACACACACACACACACACACACACACACACACACACACACACACACACACACACACACACACACACACACACACACACACTGTCAGGACATTCACCACATTCAGGGAGGCTGTGTGTTCGTGTGAACTGTCTTTGTGTGTTTGCTCATCTGCATGAGCGTGTGTGCGTGTGTGTGTGTGTGTGTTCCGGGGGCTGTGAAGGGTCCAGGTCACTGCATAGTAAATGAGCTGTGTTCCTGGTGAAGTAGGGGAACATTACTAATGCATGTTCACTCCTGCCGGCAACCGGCAACCACGCCATCGCTTCAATATTCAAGTGACAACGCTTGTACAGAGCCTGCTCGCACAACATCCCCCTCTCCCCCCAGCCCAGCCTCGCCCGACCCAGGAAAGAACTCCACAACTGCTTCCTCTCCCCTCTCCCAGCCCCCTCCTCCTCCTCTCTGTCGCCCCCCTGTGCTGCACAGTTTCAGCTCGCCTGCCGGACTCCCACACATCCATTATTGAAGATAGAGCGCTGTGTCTGTGTGTTAAATCAGTGGACAGGGAGTTGGTGGTGGGGGGGGGGGTTGAGTCCCGGGTCGCTCAACAATGTACGGATGCACTGTTGCCGGTTACCGTGACAGCGGGGGGAGATAGGGACCCGGTTTTTCGACAGTGTGTTTCTGAGGCCTGGGTGTGTTTGACAGACTCTATTAGAGCTGGGCGAGATATCGTTAAAAAACCGCGTTATCGATACACCCCTACACACGATACGCTTTTTGATGAGAGATGGTTTTTAATTTTTTTTTTTTTTTTTTTTCATCGTGAGCCGCGTCACGCTTTAGTTTCCCTCTCCTGCCAATCATGAATATCGCTAAAGATCTGGCCTCTGTTTACACGATAGAGCATGACGGATTTAAGAAAATGATCAAAACAACTGCAATATTTATGTTTGCTGTTAACTATTTACATATTTGAGTTGTATTGTTTATTGGGTCAGTGGTCCCGAACATTTGTGAGAAGTTGGAAAAGGTTCCTGTTCAATATTAAGCCCTTTGTGCTTTTTTTGAAAAAGCTTATTTTGCACTTAATGAACAGCTAAGTAGCTCAATAGTAGTTAAATCATTTTTGTAATGCTAACTGCAAATATGCAAATTTTGGATTTCAATAAAGATTTTACTTTGATTAAAAAGAAAATTGTGATACGCATTTTTTCCAGAATCGCCCAGCCCTAGACTCTACCCGGCCAGACCCAGGACAGGCCCCCCAGCCAGACCCAGGACAGGCCCCCCCAGCCAGACCCAGGACAGGCCCCCCCAGCCAGACCCAGGACAGGCCCCCCAGCCAGACCCAGGACAGGCCCCCCAGCCAGACCCAGGACAGGCCCCCCAGCCCAGCCTCCCCACCTCTGGTCACCCTGTTCCTGATCCAGCCCTTAGCGTGGAGCGTGAGTCTGGAAGTGGCCGTGTAAAACACCATCCTGCACAGCAGAGTTGCTGCTGTTCTCTGCTCTATGGCTTTCTAATGAGCTGAGTTTATTGGAATAACAATGAGGCGTCAGGAGAGGCAGGGAGCTGGAGGAGGACTGGGAGTGTGTGCTCACACACCCATCTGTCTGCCTGTGGGTCCTGCTCACTCCTCCAGGACAACAGACCAGCACCTGAACCCCTGCCTGCTCCTGTCTGTGTGCTTGTTTGTGGGTTTGTTTGTTCTTACGTGTGTGTAATTTGCTATTTGTGCTCCGTCTTGTGTGTGTGTGTGTGTGTGTGTGTGTGTGTGTGTGTGTGTGCGTGTGTGGTCTCGTGTGAGAACATCTTCAGGAGGAGCGTATGTTTGACGCTGGGCCGCATTAGCCTGTCTCTGTCTGTGTCTGTGTCTCCGGATGTCCAGAGACACCCTGCAGCCATCGCTCCCTTTCAGAGCAGCTGCAACCAGCTGACATCTCAGCTCAGCCAACACCTCCCTGGAGGCCCCAGACACGCAAGCACACACACACAGAAGCACACACACAAGCGCGCACACACACACACACAGAAGCACACATACACACAGAAACATACACACACACAGAAGCACACACACAAGCGCACAGACACACACACACAAACACACACACAGAAGCACACACACACAGAAGCAAACACACACACAAAGACTCTCACACACACTCACTCTCGGGGGTCATTTAAGACCCTCTCAGAGTTCATTTAACATCGCCCCAGGCCTAGTACCTCCTGTGTGTCTATTTACAGTTAGGGCCTACAGTAAACACACACACACACACCCACACAGAAGCAGCCAAAAGCGTCCCAGAGCAGTTTGTTGGAGCAGCAGGGCCGGGCGGAGGGGCCCTTTGGCCGCAGTAAACGATGAGAGGAGTGGTAGAAACAGTGAATAATGCAGCGGGTTTAAAAGGGATCAGGACGGTCTATAAGCAAACTGAAAACACTAAATCACCACAAGCTATCAATAAAATATACCTGAGGAATCACAGCAGCGCCCGGGCTGCAGGCTTAATGGATAGAAGCCTCATTGTCAGATAGACCTCTTTATACATGCCGCCACACACACACACACACACACACACACGCAGAGACGCGCTCAAACACACACTCACACACTTCCATCCTCTGCCCCCCCACTCCTCCTCTGTCCTCCTTGTCCCAGGCCTGATGAGAAACCAGAAGGAGGGTAAGGGCGTGTGTCTGAGGTACAGTCATAAATAAAACATCTGCTGGATCAGGGCTGTGTTGCTGCTGGAGACTGAGCCTGCAAGGCCTGCTAGGGGCCTGGACTGCCTCACACTCACACACACACACACACACACACAGCAGACGAGCATCCCGATAAACATATTCTCGCACAACTAAAGTGCACATAAGATATTTATTACAGGTTTAATGAGCACCAGTTTGTGCGTGCAGACTAACTTATGTATGTACACTTGGACATGCATTTTAATGTATGAGTGTCTCTATGAGTGCGCAAATATATGTAGCTACGGGGTATGTAGGTGTGCAGGTGTATAAGTGTGTGTGTGTGAGAGAGAATGCACATACACTTTGTCCTTCTCAACTAGATTTAAAAAGGGGAAAACAAAGTGCAGTGGTCTCTTAAAGTGCTCTGTGTACCTGTGTACAAACCTGTGTGTGTGTGTGTGTGTGTGTGTGTGTGTGAGACACATGGAACCAGCAGTGGAAACTCTAACTTTACCGTCCCTGTGCTACCAATTAAACACTGACAATGTGCTTTGATGAAGTATTAAGAGCTGCTCTCTCCACCAGCACACTACAGCAGACTGCCTTCAGCTTTCTATTTCATCACTACACCTACACACCCACACACACACACCCACACACACACACACACACACACACACACACACACACCCACACACACACACACACACACACACATAGACTCTACAAGCGACTCAAATGGCCTAGAACATGTTGCAGTGTGTGTCTTGTCAGGAATTATTCAGGTGCTGGTCTAGTCCCACTAGTATACTAGCCTGCGACTGCTACAGTATGCCGTAGGATTGCATGTTGTGATATCTGATAGTGTGACATACTGCGACGCAACGTTGTCGTATGTGATGGTGTCGTACGCTGTGATACGTCATGGTTTATTGCGAGCTTCATATTAGCAGCGTGGCTGTGCACACCTGTCAGGTTAGGATGAGACCCTGGAAAAGCCACCATCGCTAACATGCTCAAGCTCAACTCAGGAGAGGAGCTTTTATCTGCGGGCTTGAGGGATACCACAGCTAGACTTGCTTATCCGTTTTCCACGTATTATTCTCACAGGAACTTTACCGACGTGAATTAAAAAGTTTAAATTAGTTTGTGAATTGTCGAGACGTTTTGACAAATTATATTGCAGCATTCAGTCTAGCCCAGAGTGCCTTTTAGTGTGGTGAGTGTGTGTGTGTGTGTGTGTTTGGGATGAGGTTTAAAGTAATATACAGAACTGACTGCAGGTACTGTGGACTAAGGACCAGCCTCCTGATTCTGCGGAGGTCAGAGTGTTTCATTTAAACTAAAGTGTTCTGTGGAGGACCAGCCATGGACCTATGACTAAGTTAAAAAAAAAATCAATTCAGAGCTAATCATTTCCTTGCGCATTGTACACCCGGTCTATGGGGGGGGGGTGTGAGTATATGGACGGAGGCTGTGTGTGAATGAGTGTGGGGCAGGGGTGGGCTAGGTGTGTGTGTGTCCCAGTGGAAGCCTCTGTCAGTGGGGCTCACCTGTAACTGCAGGGAGCGTTGGCGGAGGCCCTGGACCACAGGGCTGAACCTCTCCATGGCTCTCTGCTCCCCTGCTGTGCCCATGGCTTCCAGCACCTTCTCCAGACTGCACACAGGCAGGGGACAAACATAATCACAGTTATCCCCTGGATTAGGCTGAGCTTGCATAGACCCCCCCCCCCCCCACACACACACACACACCCCCTACACCACTCTTTCTCTTCTCTCTCATTTCTCTCCATCTCCCATCTTTACCCTGCTGCTGTTGTGAACTGCAATTTCCACCCCTGGAGGGCAAATAAAGGTTTATCTAATCTAATCTAATCCGGGCAGCACCGGTGGTTCAGTGGTAGGATTCTTGCCTGCCATGTGCAGAAGGCCTGGGTTTCATTCCCGGTGGGGGTTCGAATCCCGGCCAATGCACTGAATATGTGTGCGCCTGTGAAATTTCCCCACTAGGGGGCTAATAAGGGATAATTTCTTCTTTCTTCCCCTGGCCTCCCTCTCCCCTCCCTCTCCTCTGTACGCCTGTCACACTCACTGACATACGGGGAGAAACTTGAGGGACGGCATGTTAAGAGCCAAGCAATTTCAAACTTCAGCTATTTCAAATGAAAGTGTTTGAGTACGCGGGCCAGTTCAAAAGAAATCTGAAAAGAGGGGAAGCTGTTTTTCCCTGTCAAGCAAAAGGAAAAAGAGAGAACTGAACCGGAAAGGAAACAAGAAAGAAAGAAAACCAAAAGAAAGAAAACAAGGAATAAAGAGTATCCAGAACAAAGTGTCTGTCCAGACGTACGTGTTCTCCTCGCCCACGATGCAGATGGCAGACAGCAGCTTCATCACGTCTGTCATCATGGCGGGCTGGCCAGGGTCGATGGCTAGAGCCAGGAGAGTGAGGCTCCTCTCCTCACCCAGGATACGGTCCAGGCCATACTGGAACGAACACAGACACACACAATGGGATTAGGCTACACTAAAACTGCATTACCCATAAGCCCTCTGGGGCGTGGTTACAACAAAACTAAGAACCAGAGTTGGTTTCAACCAGAACTTTATCCACTCTGATCGTTATAACGTGAATCCCAACTGAAAATGCTCACTGTGATGTTCCAGACAGCAGAAACAGCCTGACTAAGAATAATGAACTTACAGCGTTCTGTAAACACACACACCCCTCATAGCTGAAGGCTCTGAATACCCAAGTGTGTGTGTAGACTGATACATTTACGGATTTTTGTTGTTATCTTCACATGGATGAATAATAACCCTGCAACTCAACAAGCAGCTTAATAACACAAACAGCATAACATATTCTGAGAGTCTGCCTTGGTGTGAAAGGTCATGCCTGAACAAAGGGGTGAGGGAGGAGGAATATGCATGCTATCCACCCCCGGCCCCGGTGGAGAGGGAGGCTGGGAGGAGAGAGAATCCCAAGGACGACTGCAGATGGCTGGGTGTCTTCATCCAACACGCCGCCCTTAACGAGGGGGGCGTGGCTCGCTGTGAGGCGCAGGAAATGAGCCTGGTGTCTTCAAGCTGAACAGGCGTGTGTGTGTGTGTGTGTGTGTGTGTGTGAACGTGGTCAGTGAACATGCCAGTGATCCAGCCCAGCTCCATGTGAAACATATGGTGACAGTTTAAAACCTGTAACATCTAAGTTAAGGTTAAAATACACCTCTTTTTTTTTCAAGGTCAAATAAATCTTTTCTTGGACACAGTCACTCAACATACTGAGTCCAGCACCTGGACTCAGTGACCTTGGACAGGAAGGACAGAGAAACAGTGGTGCTGGTGGGTGTGCTGGTGGGTTCGCTGGTGGGTTCGCTGGTGTTAGCAGGATTAGGAGCGCCTGCTCTGACCTGGGCAGGCTGGAGGTGCTCGGTGACTCATGTTACCTTGTTGTTCATGAAGGCTTTGAGGCACTGAATGATTTTGTGCTGGCTCCTTTTGTCCACCTTGTCCTGCCTGGGGAGACCAGAGAGAGCGAGAGAGAGGGAGATAGAGAGATAGAGAGCGAGAGAGAGGGAGATAGAGAGATAGAGAGCGAGAGAGAGGGTGGGGGGGGGGTTATGTTGAGAACAGAAAGAACACAACACACACACTGAATACAAAAAAACTCCCCCCCGCGCACACACACACACACACACACACACTTACTGTTTCTTGAGTAGCAGTTTCTCCAGGGTATCCAGCAGCAGGCCTAGCCCCTCATGACCGAAGCTCTGCACCCAGCTGAGGAGACAAGGACAACATCATCACCAACCACAGCATCACCAACCACAGCATCACCAACCACAGCATCACCAACTACAGCATCACCAACCACAGCATCACCAACCACAGCATCACCAACCACAGCATCACCAACCACAGCATCACCAACCACAGCATCACCAACCACAGCATGACCAACCACAGCATCACCAACCACAGCATCACCAACCACAGCATCACCAACCACAGCATCACCAACCACAGCATCACCAACCACAGCATCACCAACCACAGCATCACCAACCACAGCATCACCAACCACAGCATCACCAACCACAGCATCACCAACCACAGCATCACCAACCACAGCATCACCAACCACAGCATCACCAACCACAGCATCACCAACCACAGCATGACCAACCACAGCATCACCAACCACAGCATCACCAACCACAGCATCACCAACCACAGCATCACCAACCACAGCATCACCAACCACAGCATCACCAACCACAGCATGACCAACCACAGCATCACCAACCACAGCATCACCAACCACAGCATCACCAACCACAGCATCACCAACCACAGCATCACCAACCACAGCATCACCACATGCATGCTGCAGGTACACACTGCTGTGAGGCAGGACACACACACACACCCACACAAAGAGGACAATGATTTATCTGACTGATCTGTCGTCATGGCAATCTGTCGCACCCCCTAAAGGGCCATTCAATTACCCACAACGGATTCTGTCTAATACACACCAAAACCCACTCCTACACACACCCACTTTATCATATTACAAGTTGCCATCGCACCAGAGAGAGAGAGAGAGAGAGAGAGCAGCAGAATCTAACCACCCATCATCCAGTAAATGCTCTCTGCTCTGTTCTTCACAGATACATCTGGTAAAGGGCATCGGGCTCTCTTCGCCATCATGTCAATCACCGTGGCGACGCGCAGCGCCGGGGCCAATCGAAGCGTCCGCTCCATCCATCCTGCAGACCGGCGAGACGCTGGAAGCCTACAGAGGCAATTTGCAACCACGGGGAGTCAGGAGGACTCCCCCCCCCCCACCCCCCACCCCAGCCCAGCCCCCGACTCTGGGTGAAAGGACTCGGCGCTCAGGGGAAGCTGTGTGATGTGGGACACGGCTGGGGAGGGGGGATGATGGGTAAGCAGAGGGCAGAGAGGAAGGGGGGGGGGGGGAGTTGGTTTTGCCGTACAGACGCAGCTCGACCGCCCACAGACGGAGGCTGGGCAAAACAAAGAGGGGGCGGAGCTTCTCCCAGACGGCGCAGGAAGCAGCGACCTCTCCTCCCTGCCGAACGCAGCGGAGCGCAGGAGCGCAGCGGTAAGCCAGGCCAAGCCCAGGAGAAGGCTGCCATATTGGATTCCTATAAAACTAATATTTGTTCGAAGGAGATGACATTTCGCTGTCGTTTCCTGCTTCCCTGTGGGGCCTGGAATCCGATCTTCCTGGGGGGGAGGGGGACGAGACCTTGTCAGGGTTCAGGGCACACGTGACGGAATGTGTGTGTCTTAGTTGGGGCCTGGGGAGCAGGAGGTGATTAAAGCTGCAGTGAGCTGAGCCAGGGCCCAGCCTGGACACATCTATGCACCTGTGAAGAAGCTGATTGGAGGAGTTAGCTGTTAGATAGCGTTCCCCAGGGTATGGGCGGGTTGTTGACCCCGCCCAGCGCTCAGTGGGACAGTAAAGTAAAGTACTATCGACTGGGTTTGGCGAGGGGCCAAATAAGTGGTGGTGATGCGACTGGCTGTAGGGAGGAAAAAGCCCCTCCACTTTCAAAACCTCATCTCGCTTTATCTGTGCTTTCCACTCGAGTCCAATGAAAGCTCTCATCTCCAGGCAGGGGTCCCAGGAGAGCGGGGCGATCGAGGATGGCTGGGGGGGGGGGCAGAACGTACCGCAGTCTTACGTGAGCGTAATGCCGACGGAGAAAATGCTCGCTGCTCGTCCGGAGCCGGGGCTTCGTTAAGTAGACCCGGTGCCCTGTTAGCTTGAAGCTGATTGGCTGAAGCCTCCGTCAGAGGGGAGGTGGCGCCCCCGCTGGAGACAGACTCCCTGTTGTGACAGAAGTCCATACAGGAGAGACGGGACGTGTCGAAGGAGGGAGAGATGGAGCGAGCGGGGGGATAAAAGAGAGAAGGACAGAGGGATGGAGTGTGAGAGCAAAGTGGGTAAGAGAGAGTAGGGGTGTGAGAGAGCGGGGACGAGCGAGAGACATCGAGAATGAGACGGAGACACTGCCGAGCACTCGTGACATCGAGACAAGGAGGGGAAGTGAGAGAGATGGAGATAGAGGTCAGGAGAGAGAGCGTGCGGGTGTGAACGAGAGAGAGAGAGAGAGAGAGAGAGCAAGCGGGGGGGAGCATAGCTGAGCATGTCTGCCCCATTAGGATTCAGTGTTCGTGCACTTCTAATCAACAACCCGCATGCCTCCCAGCATCAAATAATTAAATCCTAGCATGTATGTCAGTGGGAATTCTCAAGGTGAAGGAAGAGAATGGGAGGGGCTGCAACCTGCATGAAATATGTTTGTGAGATATGTGTGTGTGTGGGGGGCTGGAGGGGCGGACATGTGTCCAACCAGTTCATTCGTTTGTTGATTCATTTGTCACGCTGTTGAGGAATAATAACAAGCATATCGTCTGTGTTGGCTGATACAGAGGGCTGAAGGGGCGGGGGGATGGGGGGACTGGGGACCAGGGAACAGGGGGGCTGGGCAAGGTGGATGGGAAGCAGGGAGGCTGGGCTGGGGGGCTGAGCTGGGGGGCTGAGCTGGGGGGCTGGACTGGGGGGCTGGACTGGGGGGCCTGGTTCACTCAGGACAACAGCGTGTGTGTTTAACGTGAAGGTAGAGACTCGTCAGAGAATCACACACGAGAACAACGATGTTTCATTAAAACAGGAAGCTGACTGCTGCCTTGACATCATGCAGCTCCCATCTGCTTCCTCTCAACCGCCGCATGGCGACCGCGTAGGACCCTGAAGGACCAATCAGGAGTGGAGGAGAGGAAGCCAGCAGTAAACCTGGATGGAGGGCTGGGTGATATGTGATGAAAACTAGATCGATATTTCAGGGGGGGAAGGGGGGGGGGGTTCTTTCCTCCACAGAGACGGCTCTTACTTAGCATTCATTTCCACCTGGCGGTAAGCCTCTGAACGCAGGCAGAATACCTCCATCCCTCCAGCCCTCCCTCAAGATCTCCCAGCGCCGGCACCAGAACGAGGGGCCAGGGGAGACCAGGAACATTAAGCTGCTTAAAGCTGAAAGTGCGAATAAGAGCATCAACAACTGCTGGTGTGAGAGCAGAAGCGTGACCATCCTCCCTGAGGTGGATATGAAGATCAAACTCAACCCCACCTCACCTCAACCCCACCTCACCTCAACCCCACCTCAACCTCACCTCAACCCCACCTCACCTCACCTCAACCTCACCTCAACCCCACCTCACCTCACCTCAACCCCACCTCACCCTCAACCCCACTTAAACTCCACCTAAACCGCAACCTGGCTCTGTAAAGCCAGCTGATGGGGGGGGGGGGGTGACAGAGCAGTCAGCAGGCACAGGACAGCACCTGTCCTGCATCGGTGGAGGAAACGCAGAACAGTGGAAATAACATTCCAGCCAGACGTCCCACCTTAATCTCCCCTCCGCTCTCTATGAAACTTACTATCCATGCCCCTGACACAGGAGGAGGATAGATGGGGAGTGGAGTGAGTGTGTGTGTGTGTGCGCATACGAGAGCGTGTGGATGAGAGTGTGCGGATATGATGTGTGTGTGTGTGTGTGTGTGGATGTCAGTGTGTGTGTGTCTGTGGATATGAGTGTGCGTGTGTGGATATTATGAGCGTGTCTGTGTGTGATGAATGTGTGCGTGTGTGTGGACATGATCAATGTGCGTATCCGTGTGTGTGTGTGTTTGCGCGTGACCGTTTTTGTCAGTGTCAGGAAAAGGAGAGGCGCTGCCAGAGAAGAGTGTCGTGGCCCAGGATGATGAAGACCAGGGGGTGCAGCCAGGGAGCACGGCTGAGGAACGAGGCTCCGGCGTCGGACAGAAAATTCAATTTAGCCCCCGCCTGGCGGAGAAGGGGCTAGGCCGGGGTCAGGGCCAGAAATGAGTGGGCCGGGGCCTGGGTCCTTACAAGAGCTTCATTGAAATGCATAGCCTAGCGTTGGCAAGGCGACAGCGGTTCATCACCACAGGTGAGACAGAGAGCAGAGAAGATGATCTCCTGATCCACACAGGGATTATCTCTCAGCAGCCCAGAGAGGGAGGCAGAAAACATGGAGCCAGGAAAGAGGGAGGGGGAGAGAGAGACATAGAGACAGAGGGAGAGAGAGAGACAGAAGGACATAGAGAGAGATAGAGAGAGAAAGAGAGAGATAGAGAGAGAGACAGAGAGAGAGACAGAGAGAGAGAGAGAGAGAGAGAGTGTCCATAGCCAAAAGCACATATCAGCCCTCCAAGGCTGACCTGGAGGGCACTGCTCTGACAGCCAGTCCAGAACCTCTCTCCCTCTCTCTCTCTCTCTCTCCCTCTCTCTCTCTCTCTCTCCCTCTCTCTCTCCCTCTCTCTCTCTCTCTCTCTCTCTCTCCCTCTCTCTCTCTCTCTCCCTCTCTCTCCCTCTCCCTCTCCCTCTCTCTCTCCCTCTTCTCTCTCCATCCCTTCCCTCAAGATGTAGTAGAACAGAACACAGTGTACAGCACAGTCTGCTGGGAGTCTGGCCATGTGTCTGTCAGTGCAGGGGTACTTCACAGACACAGCAGCCCCTGACAAACCCACGCTGCCGTCCCCTACGCGGCCCATACCAAGCCGGACGCGTTCCCCTGGGGGACCAGAGGCTTGTTCATCTAACGATAACGTGCCTAATAAAGCAGAGTCGTCACGGAGACGAGGGCCTTTGTACCCAGCCTGGTCTGAGCACGACACTGGTGAAGCTGTCACAAGCTGGGTACAGCTCCTCCCTCCGCCCCCCCCTCCCCTCCTCCCGCCTCCCTGCTCCTCCCCCACCCCTCCCTCTTGAGCCAGCTTCTCTACTCTGACCACAGCAGGACCAGGCCAGGATGGCCCCTCCTCGGAGCACAAGCAGGACAGCAGCGGGGTCACAGTGAGAGCTGACCTCCAGAGACAGCGACGACGGCTACCCTAACCCCTCAGCCTCCAGGCCGTTTGGCGATTCGAAACAAGCTGTCCTCCGAGGCCTGGGATGGCGACCAATCAGCTTTATAGTCATATGTTCTCTGGAGAGAGCGGGGAAGATATCAGTCAGATGTAATGGAGGGACTATTGCTTTGTACACTTCTTTTCAAGAGTCAATGTGGGAGCGATGACCACCCTCTCTGAGAGAGAGAGAGCGAGGGAAGGAGAGAAAGGGAGGGAAGGGGGGAGACGGAAGGAGAGGCACGGAGAAGGAAAAAAATATTTTTGGGAAGAGAGGCAGAGAGAAAGGGGGGTAGAACATGAAAAAATAGGGAAAACAAATTCATCACCCAATTCCCTGGGAAACAAAAACAGTCATAAATCACCGAGAAAAATGAGCCGCCTTATCTGGCTAACTTCACGGCTAAGGTAGCTTGACTTCCCCTGGGCCCTGGAGGGATTTCTGTCTGGGAGGCTGCCAGGCGCTACGCTACGCTACGCTAGGGGCACCTATGGACCCAGAAATAAAACATTGACTCCAAGAGGAGAGGTTAGCCACGCTAGGCTAGCTAAGCTAACTGACAACCCCTGAGGGGCTCTCCAGAGAGGAAGCTGTCATGAGACAGGAAGCTGGAAGACCGTCTGGACCAAATATAGACGCTGGGTTCAAGACCCTCCTTCTCTCCTAGCGTTCTGGAAGTTACTGCTCGTTTGAAAGTATGAAATGGCGTGTGACGGTATTGCACACGCACGCAGGCAAACACACACACACACACACACCACACACACACAGGGGGCGCTGACAGCAGCATCACGCTCAGGTTTGTCAGAGCAACCCTGACCACAAAAGCAGAAAAACAGTTTCCCCACCAACGTCCTTGGGCCGAGATTATCCAATTACACCCAGGCTTTTTATCTGGAAAGCATTCATGGTAAACTATTTCATCCCCTAGTCCCCCCCCAGCCCCCTCGCCCTCCCCTCCCTTTGTCCTTGATTTCACTGTAAATGAGGGCATTAATCTAAATGGCCCATATTTGTTTCACTTTGAGGGCAGCAGTTTTTCTAGTCCTCCTGGCTCACAGAAGCTGTTGCGCAACATCCAACACGTGTTAGCAGGGTTAGCTACACCCAGGCTGCACAGTTAGCAGGGTAAGCGTGGACAGCGTGTCCAACCTATCTCTCAAAGCTGTGGGACTCAAATCCCCCCCCCTTCTCTCTCCCCTCCAGATGTCAAGTCTGTCTCCATTTGATATCTCCCTCCATTTTCCTCCCTCTCTCCCCCTCCATCTTTGTATCTCCTTCAGTCCACACTGCCTTTGATGTGGTTGACATGGCAGAAATCTAAGATGTGTACACAGATAGCAAGTTTGGAGGCATACAGAGAGATGTGTGTGTGTGTGTGTGAGTGTGTGTGTGAGAGAGAGAGTGTATGAGAGAGAAAGAATACGAGAGAGAGCGATAGAGAGGGAGGGAGAGAGCGAGTGCATGAGTGAGTGCCGGCATAAACACAGGCTCCTTTTAAAGCCAACAGGCGTTGAGAGGGTGTGGAGGCAAAGCAAATCACTGTCTGCCTGTTCTGACCACGCATCAAGATTGGCTGGCTGGCCCCCTGAGACAGCACTGGGCTGAACACCAGCCTGGAGAGAGACACACAGAGATCTGAGCGCCACCTGCTGCTACGGAAGGACAGACTTGCTGCGGTGATCCGGTCTGCTGACACACAGTCCTTTATCTGAGAGGCTACGAAGCTCTATCACCTATACATTGGAGTCACTCAGCAGACACTTCTATATGAAGTCAGACTGACAAATAGTGCATGTAGGGTGTTCAGCGGCAGATCCAGGACCAGAAGAGTGTCTTTACTTCTCTAGTCCAGTGGTTCTCAACCCTGGTCCTCAGGGCCCACTGTCTTGCATGTTTTAGATGTTTCCCCCTTCCAACACACCTGATTCGAATGAATTGTCATTATCAGGCTTCTGCTGAGCTTCATAGTGACTCATTCATTTGAATCAGGTGTGTTGGAGCAGGGAAACATCTAAAACATGCAGGACTGTGGGCCCTGAGGACCAGGGTTGAGAACCACTGCTCTAGTCAGACAGGAGGAGGACAGGAGAGATCAGTTTGTGTCCTGAGCACTGAATCTCCAGGACTTCTAGGAGAGCTGTGATTGGATGAGGGATGCTTAGTGTTTTTTATTCCACCACACAAACGAGTCTTTCAGTTCGGCATTTAACCGTGGAGGCTCGGAGGACGCGTCCGCCTGAGAGGAAGTGAACGGCGGACCCTCCCCTCGCTAACCGCCGCGATGCCAGCGGGCCCACGTCACCTAGGTTACCTCCCGAGCAGCGATGACAGAAGCGCAGGACGGGCTAACGGGCGGACAGGAACTGGTTAGCTTGACAACTTCCTGTGGGGACAGCCAGGAAGGGAGCCAAGCTGGGGAGGAGAGAGGACGCTGGTGCTCGTTAGTGTGGACCCTCAAAGGAACAGAGGAACCGACTGAAAAGGAACGCACACCCGTAGGCTGCATGGGTTCCTCTGCACGACGCTATTTGGAACCTTCAAATGTCTTTCGTTTCTTTTCCGGTAAAAACAAAAACAAAACAAACAACAAAACAAGCAAAGTCCTGTTTGTAGTCACGTCTTGTCGTGCGTGTAAGACAGCACCACCTGTGTGTTGAACTCTGTGACCTGCTGTGATTGACAGCAGATCAAAGCACGAATGAAAAACAGTTCATTTGCCTCAGTCAGTGGTGGAGGTAGCAGAGACTGATTAGACCGGCCAATTAGCTGACCAACCGCAGGCCAGGATGGAGCTCTAGAGGAAGAGGAGCTGGAGGAGGAGGGGGAGGAGGAAGAGGAGGTGCAGGCTGACGGGCACACAGTCAAGGCTAGCTTCTCATTAATGAGCTGTAACTTCAGCAGGGAACAGCAGTGAGCCCAAATCGATGCTCCTGTCTATAAACAGCGCCTGTTTGTCAATACTGCTCCGATAGCTCGCTGGGAGCCTGCTGCTGGCGCTGGTGTTGTTTGGGTCTGACCAAGAAGACTTCTGACATGCTTAAAGGTTAGGGACGTCACACCAGGTCCTGCCCTGGCAACTAACCTAGCGACTGCCCTAGCGACTGCCCCCAACGGCCTTCAGCTGCTTCCAAACCTGCCGCATTTCAAACAGGATGATTGCTTGATTGTCCCTCTCCCTCTAGCTGTGTTTGTTTGTCTCCCATCCTGTGTGGCATCCATTAACAAGCCTATCAGTCTAATTACAGGCCTGGAGTCCACAGGCTGGCAGGACACTCCCAGCAAACTACTCTGATACCAATGGCAGCATGCCGCCACAGAAGGAGTGTGTGTGTGTCTGCGTGTGTGTGTGTGTGTGTTTATGTACCCACACCACACCACTTTTCCACCGCCAAGGACACCAGCCTAAAACAACAGCCATTGTGCTACTCAATAGCATGTAACAGATAGAATATGTGGCCAACTGCTGCCTCTGGAAAAGCTGGAGGCTCTCTAGCATACAGACAGGCCTTCCACCCATTACCCTCCGGTACAGACAAGACTCTCAGCATTATCTGGATAAATGAGATGAATGAGGCTCGCTGCAGCTATGGCATGAATTAAACCATTAGCTGAGCAAGACGTAGGTAGAGAGAGAGAGAGAGAAGGGGGAGGAAGAGAGGCAGAGGGGGAGAGAGTGTGTGTCTGATCAGCAATGTGACAGAGGCACCGTTCCGCCCCTTGACCTCCAAATGAAGCAGGTCCGAGGCGTGAGAGGAAAGAGGAGAAGGAAGAGGAGGAAGAGGCAGCAGAGGCTATCGTAGCGTCAGGTTGCTAACTGACAAAATAAGAAATCTGAGGCCTTAAACCCGAAGGTCAGTTTTAATATAATATCAAAAACCAATTTCCACATGTTTGTCAGATCCATTTATCACGTTCATTTAATACAATTACGTCTCTCCGCCCCCACAACCCTGCCTGGCCAGGTGCTGAGGCAGAGGGCTGGAGCAGGGATGGAGGCTGGGGTCGGGTCGCAGGGGGTGGAAGGGGAGCCTCTCAGATTGACGGGAGTGAGAAATGACTTTCAAGAGGCTACGCCTTGAGGACGAGAGGGCTGGAGAGAGAAACCTGGTCTGCATAATGCAGGGAGAGGGAAGGAGGAGAGGGATGAGAGAGAGAGAGAAAGAAAGAGAGAGACAGAGAGAAAAGGAGGAAGCCACACGTTTACTAATAATCCATATGGGTGTCAGGTCCCATGTTTCAGTCCAGTGAAAAGGCATTCGTCCTGGACGTTGTTGGCAAATCACTCACCTCTGCGAGACAAGACGATTTTGAAATATGAAATCATACGATATGATATGAAAAAATGATGAGCCTGTCCAGCTAGCTAGACACATCCCTGCAAATGTGTAAAATGTGCCTGTGCCCCCCCCCCCCCCCCACCAACCCCCCACCAACCCCCCGCAACTGAGTTTCGCAGGAAGTGGCCAGAGGGAGAGAGAGACACAGAGAGAGAGCGAGAGACAAAGAGAGAGAGAAGGGAAGAGAGAGAGAGTCAGAGTCGGAGAGTGAATGATCACGTGGGCGATGGATTGAAAGAGAGAATGCAAAAAGAACAACAGAGTGACAGAGAGAGAGAGAGAGAGAGAGAGAGAGAGAGAGAGAGAGAGAGAGGGAGTGAAACGACGGAGAACAGAATTAAAAACAGGAAAATGTGCAGGTAGTCGAATATGACGAGATAAAAGAACCAATTCAGAGTTGCAAATGTTTTTCTCATGCAGCTTTGAGAGTCTCAAATGCACTTTAATGGTTCAGGGACAGCCTGTCAAAGTAGAAACCAACAGGACATCCTTCCCATTTGACCCTGTTAAGACTGTTTCCAGTTCAGACCCACCTTCACTACCTCACGGTCACACAGGCAATCTTTTTTTGTTACCTTGAAAAGTCAGCCACACCAAAAGTATGATTGCAAATTGAAAATCAATGAATGTCCCTACCCTGGTTTCATAACCCCAGGCAGGGAGGAGGGAACTATAGAGATAGAGAGAGAAAGAGAGAGAAAGAGAGAGGAGAGAGAGAGAGAGAGGGAGAGAGAGAAAGAGAGAGAGAGCGAGAGAGAGAGCGAGAGAGAGAATGAGAGAGAGAGAGAGAGAGAGAGAGAGAGATAGAGAGAGAGAGAGAGAGAGAGAGAGAGAGAGAGAGATAGAGAGAGAGAGAGAGAGAGAGAGAGAGAGAGACAGGGCTCTCTGACAGGAGAGTGAGATGATAGGCCGTCTCTCTGCCCCTCCAGAGCCGCGGGGGCAGGGACAGGGAGGACGCCATGACACCCAGGGCAGCCATTAAAAGCCAAACACGGTGTTTAACGGGGACAGAACCGGGCATCATGCAGCCACTCCGGACGCTCCGCCCCACACACCCTCGTCGTCCTGACAACTGTTTTTTTGTGTGTTTTTTTCATGGGAGAGAACTGAAGGAGAACATGAGCTCCAGGCTGCAAGACAATAATACTGGGGTCACAGTGCGTGTGTGTGGTAAGGGTCTGCTCACGAAGGCACGGGGCTGATGTATCCATCTGGCTTCTTCTCATCAGTGCTCCAGGCTTCTACAGACATGAAACGGGTGTGATGTTTTGTTTTTGGACTTACGGCTTTGGAGGCTGTGACCACGTACTGGAGGACCATCTCCCTCTTGGTGCTCAGGTCCTTCTGCCTCAGGGGAGCACGCTTGTCCTCATTCAGGTTCATGTCATCCTGAGGAACGCAGCATGATGGAGAGACAGAGAAAGAGAGGAGAGACAGAGAGAGACAGAGAAAGAGAGGGAGAAAGAGAAGGAGAGACAGTGAGATACAGAGAAAGAGAGGGAGAGACAGAGAGAGACAGAGAGAGAAAGAGAGGGAGAGACACAGAGAGACAGAGAGAGATACAGAGACAGAGAAAGAGAGGGAGAGACCGAGAGAGACAGAGAAAGAGAGAAAGAGAGGGAGACACAGAGAGACAGAGAGAGATACAGAGACAGAGAAAGAGAGGGAGAGACAGAGAGAGACAGAGAAAGAGAGAAAAAGAGGGAGACACAGAGAGACAGATAAGAGATACAGAGAGAGGGAGAGACAGAGAGACAGAGAGAAAGAGAGGGAGACACAGAGACAGATAAAGAGATACAGAGAGGGAGAGACAGAGAGAAAGAGAGGGAGACACAGAGACAGATAAAGAGGGATACAGAAACATAGAAAGAGAAAGAGAGAGAGAAGGACAGATGAAAAGAAAGAGTGAGGAGAGAAAAGGACATCTAGTTAGGCTCCAGGCTACACTTGATACCAAGCAGTAACAGTCCTTCCATGGCCCTCCCCACCTCACCCCCCTCCCCCACCTCCCCGCTCCCCCCCCCCCCCCGCCACACGCATGGCTCCATACGTGGAACTCCAGCCCTGACAAACACACAGCATGAAAAAGGCCTTAAGCTGTTCCGAGTTGCCGCGGTGATATTCTCCAGTCCTGACCCCTCGCCCTTACC